>LQNS02278160.1:15405893-15423379 GCA_001587735.2 Parhyale hawaiensis
GAAATCTGAATTTTCTCCTATCTTATTCCCATAGAGCGTGACAGGAAAGATATAAATATATAAATAAATAAATAAATAAAAACACGACGTGAATTATTATATAGTAGAAGATTATGCAACTACTATAATTGCATGCGATGTATTCTGTAATCTTAGGATACTGATGTTGGTATGTATATACGCCAAGATGTAAGGGTGGTATATAAACCTGTAGTAAAGTGAAGCGTATTTTTCTGGTGCACTGCTGAGCTCGTAATAGCCGCTACGCATGACCTATTTATAAGTGCTTTGAAGACGCGTCTGTAAACTAACATCCACCTAACGTGAATCGACTGCCAAGTGCCTATAGGTCATTCGTCCCGTCTATTCCAAGCTCAGCTTAGCATGCAAGAATGGCCTTTGTAGTAACAGACATGAGGACAACTATTGCGTGTACGCATACGTAATGTCAGGCGCTTACAACCTTTTGACTGGTGGGGCCGGTAAACGTTGTTAAAAATGCGTTTATTGGATATCATTTGTGTTTTTAGGGGTATGCGCATGTTTTTTCCCATATATTTGACTAATTATAATGTGCAGCAGTGGCAGGGCTTGATGTAAATTATTTAGTATGTGATTTGTGTTGGGCAAAAACTCGTTTGCATTTGTCCCTATTGTAATTAGTATAAGTACCTGTATTTTTTGTGTGTTAGTGCGACATGATTTGTGGTATGTCGCCTTTCTTTTATAGGTGAAGTTCACGTTTATCACCATCACTGTAGTGCTATACATTCAAATGAGGTTTCAGTTTAACTATTAAAACAACAAATTTTCTCGGCCGCACTGTAGAAAATCTTCCTTTTTTGGCAATTCATTATGTTCTGTATTTCTCAACTCCACCCTATCTTCAGATATGGCAGTCATAACCTCTCCTGCGTGTCCGTATTGGGCCTTCCTTAGCGTGAAACCTGAGCATCTGGATTCTGAGGCACTTGTTGCACGGAACGCTAACTGCCAAGATGGTGGGCTATGTGCAGCTCTACTCTGGCGCTTTGGGGACACCTGACTGCCCTACCAGCCGCATCTTTGGTCCCCTTCGTCATCTTCATCATCAGTTCCGTGATTCCAACTTCGTTAGAGATAAATAAGGCTGTGAGTCGCCCAAGGATGATGCTACGGAATAGGTTAGCACACGAAAGGAGTCCAAGCTGTCGTACAGTACAACGAAACCGCCGCTGACGCGGAGTGGCCCACCGCCGTAACATCAGTGGTACCTAGTAGCTGTTGTTTGCCGTCTCTCAATTTCTCCCTCAAATAGATATCAGATCGAAAATTTTTGCAATTTGAAAGAGTATGGTAACGTAAGCTATTCATTTTCTAATATTTACCCGAGTTTGGAACTGCTTAAAGGGTTGAGCCTAATATGAATAGTGATCCTGCGATTCATTTTCTTCCAGCACTAGACTCCACTTTTCATAATTTTGGGCCCTAATTTTCCTTTTCCTTCTTAAATGCCCGTTAATGGTTGAATGAAGATGTGATGTTCCCAAAGTGCGAACGTTGGTCACTAATGGGTTAAGGGGATCAACCCAGCGATTTTGGTAAAAAATTCATATATATATTTTTGCCGAAAATGACTCCTTAGGTACTGGGCAAGTGTGTCCCAAATCATTATGGAGTTACGGTTACTGTAACTCCCAAAAAGGGGCCCATACGGGGCATGTGGAGTCAAAATTGTTGATTGTGAACCGATTGTTTTGAAATTTGCATAGAATATCTATTTTTGAAAGAAACACATTTTGCTCCAACTGTTTTATTTATGTTTTAGTTTTTGATTTAATGGGAGTGTATATAAATATCGGTATATCTACATATTTTGGCAGATTCAACAGAATAGAACTCGATGAGTTTTCATGCTAGAAAAAAAAAGACAGTTTGAGAATCCTTGAAATATTCCTAACAAAACTAGAGAGCGGCATTTTCTATTTCGTTTTCTTTTCATATGCAATTTGCGGTTGGTAACTAAAATACAAGGAAAAAATATTCGGTTTTCAACGGTGATAAAAAGAATTGATCGTGCTAAATGGAAATCCGGCTTTATAGTTTTGTTAGGAATGTTCCAAAGACTCCAAAACCGTAATTTTTTTTTCTAGCATGAAAACTCATTGAGTTTCATTCCATCGATGTTTCTAATATTTACTTGTATATATAGCTAACGAAGGGTTCAGATGTAACAGGGTTAGTTAAGTGTAATTATTTATATAATTGTCTTTGAAGTGTGATAACCTATAGGCCAATGAATACGTACGTGTAAGGTTAGGTAAAATGCCAGGACTGGTTCTGCTAACGTCAAATGAGCTTTTCTCATAAGGTTAGGTAAAAAGGACTGGTTCTGCTAATGATCGAAATATACAATTTAAAATTGACGCTAAGTAACGCCAATCAACGATTGACGCTAAGTAAGGTCAATCAAAGATTGCCGCTAAGTAACAAAAACACTTATGACATAAAAAAAAATCTTACCTATGAACTCAAAACCAACAAATACACTAAAAACCCACATAAATGCAGTAAAAACCCTTAGGAAAGCTAGCAGAGCCAGTCCTGGCCTAACCTAACATTTCGAGGGCCAGCACATTGAAGGGGCTGTCTAGTAGGGGTGGTCGGTCGAGGATATATATATATATATATAGCGATCTCGGGGTTTAAACTAAGCGAATCTGACTAAAAACGAAGTAAAGTGTCATCAGCGGAGGTTAGGTGTAAGTTTAAACTTACATCTAATGAACACTAGTCTACGGATTCTCATCGTATGTTTCTCGACAGATAAACCTTCAAAACGGGCTTGCGAGGGTATTACTATGCACTAAACCTGACCAACCGCCCCTTCTAGAGAGCCCCTTCAATGAGCTCTCGCTAGGACGGTTAGGTTAGGCCAGGACTGGTTCTTCTAGCATTCCTAAGTGTTTTTACTACATTTATGTGGGTTTTTAGTGTTTTTATTGGTTTTGAGCTTTTAGGTATGAATTTTTTTTATGTTATAAGTGTTTTTGTTACTTAGCGTCAAACTTTGAGTGGCCTTACTTAGCGTCAATCTTAAATCGTATATTTCGATCGTTAGCAGAACCAGTCCTTCCCTTTGACCTAAACTTATGAGAAAAAGCTCATTGGACGTTAGCAGAACCAGTCCTGGCCTTTTACCTAACTTTACACGTACGTATTCATTGGCCTGTAGGCTATTAACTTCAAAGCCTATTATACTAATAATTACACTTAACGAACCCAGTAACATCTAAACCCTTCGTTAGCTATATATATATCCCAGTATTTCAAAAACTAGGGCCTAAAAAAAATTACAGGCACAAAATGTTTCTTTTTCAAAAATTCACATTATCAGCCAATTCAAGACCAATCGGCCAAAAAATAACAAAAAAAATTCTGAAATCCGGGTCGATACCCATGGTGAGAACTCTATTAAAATATAAATAGATATAATTCAGTGATTAACTGGTGAAAATACGAAAACTATGTGTTTATACCATTTCTAGATGATAACACAACATGAATGCAGATTAAAACTTCATTCTTAGTGTAAAACTTGCATTATATGATATTTCACAACAATATATTACTTTTTTGCCTGTCTTGTATAATGTAATTTTTTCACCTAAAAGAAATATAACGCAATAAATTATCATGCTAGGAAAAAATGAAGATAGTTTTAGAGTGTTTGAAACATTCTTAACAAAACCATAGAGCCTGATGTTCCAAGTTTTCCTTCAAATTTTATTTATCACGGCTCAAAACCGAAAATTTTACTTTCTTACTATATTTCAGTTGGCGATCAAAATGCGCATATCAAAAGAAAATGAAATAGAAAATCTGGCTTCATGCATGTTAGGATTTCAAAAACTGTCTTAATTTTTGCTCTAGCATACAAACTCATGGACCTCTATTGTTTTGAAGTTTTCAAGAAAATTATGAAAAAATAAACAAAATTTTCATTTTCTCAAAAACTAAGGCCTAGGTAAGTCAAAAAAGTCCATGGTGCAAAATGTGTGATTATTTTTAAATTACGTATACTGTGTAAATTTCAGAACAGTCGGTCCAAAAATAAAAAAAAAAACTTAAGAAAAATCTAGGTTGATCCCTTCAAGAGGGGAGAGATATCATGTATCGAAAAAATATTTTATGATCTTAATTGATTTAGCATGACAAAAATGAAAACGTATAAAAACCAATTTGATGCATTGTCTCTTTGTTACCAGTTAGTTGTCTTTTAATTTCCAATTAAACATGTTCGACCGCTCTGCTCTTTAATGCTCGCCTGCATAATCGAACTGACGCCAAATACATAAAAGTATATGTTACGGTAGACGGACATTGTTGAATTAGAAAGAAATCGTAAGAGTTTAGTGACAGGCGTTAACTTGGTTACGATACAAGAGCTGCACTTGGTTTTTCTCAAGTATATTGCAATAGTTAGCGTAGTATTAGTGCAGTTGAGAAAGTATGGACGTTAATCAACCGTGGAATATCCACTTGTTCAGCTAGTGTTAAAAGTATTTGCTCAGTTCTATTGCCTGTAATTAAAAACACCAAGGTTTTCGTCCCCATTTAAAAGTTACATTATAACTTTCTCTCTATCAAAAATAGACTTAGAACGGAAATAATCTCATCATCAGGTAATTACACTCAATGCTAGAGATTTACCACTAGCCAATAAAACTATTTTTTTACCCATTACTCTCTTACAAAATTTGATATAACTAGAAGAAATATAGCTCTTTGAAACGAAGTCTATCCAATAACTAGAAAATGAAATCATTTACTTTGTCTCGATTAATTTTTCGGTCTAGAAATCAGCCATTCAGCCATGCAATTTTTCGACGCGACGCATGTTGCACGCGTGGTTAGTGCCTGCGTGCCAATAATTTGTGCTATATTAACTCTGGCAGGTCATTTTGCAACGATGGCCTTGGTGTCAGCACGTACTCTACTGCCTTATCAGTGTTATGCTGCGGACAACACGATCGTTGCGTAAGAGCCGTGCGAATTCACAGATGACGCAATCTCTCTAAGTATAAATTGATGGGCATTCATTGCCTCTACATCGTCTTCGAAACCGACGCAAGATGAAGTACTCTCTGGCTATTCTACTTTTCGCCATTGGCGTCTGCCGAGGTCAGAAGCCTGGCACTCTTACACAGGAGGCTCACTTAGCCATGCCTATCCAGGATTGCGAGTCAGGCACTTGTTCAGAGCAAGCAACTACAATTACGGTTGATTCCAACTGGCGCTGGACTCACTCAATTGACTCGGGTACCAACTGCTACACCGGAAACCTGTGGGATGCCAACTACTGTCCTGACTCCGATACCTGTACTGCAAACTGCGCTATTGATGGTGTAGACGAGGGAACTTGGAGTGGCACCTACGGCGTCACTGCTTCAGGAGGTTCTCTTAAAATGAATTTTGTTACCCACGGTCCTTACTCAACCAACATCGGCTGCCGAGTCTACCTGCTGGAGTCTGAGACCGAGTACAGAATGTTCTATCTGAAAAACAGAGAATTTTCTATTGACATCGATGCCTCAGCTCTTCCCTGCGGATTGAACGGAGCCATGTACTTCGTCGAGATGGACCAGGATGGCGGTCTCTCAGAGTATGAAAGCAACGAAGCTGGTGCTAAGTACGGTACAGGATATTGCGATGCCCAGTGCCCCCACGACATGAAATTCATTGCAGGCAAGGCCAACTGTGATGACTGGGTGCCATCCGACAACGACGTCAATTCGGGAACTGGCAAATACGGTATCTGCTGCCCTGAGATGGACATCTGGGAGGCTAACAGGTAAGATTACTAGTGTCCACTATTTTTTTTACCATACTTCTTGTTTAGAAAGGGATGGACAGAGTTAGTTACCCATAATTTCTATTTATTTGTTGTATCCCTTTTAAAACAGTATTGCAATCTTTGATCAAATATTGCCATCTATTTTTATGTTCCTTCAGTTTATATCTGCAAAGTTTTCTAAACAAATTATTCCCATTAGCTCTATGGAAAGCAATGCCAAGTTTCATGATAAATTTGGCCTTACGTACCCTGACAACGGGTACGGCCAAACTTCATCCATCGACTGGTGACTTCCTCTGAACTGTGTCTTATAGCTGCATACCAGCTTAGAGTTGGAAGAAGTTGTATATAAACGTGTGTTCACTACACAGACTGGTTCAAGCTCCTGCTCTATAGCATCGTCCTGAAGTTTACAGCCTTTCACCATTCTGAGCAGCTGGCGAAATTCGCACGTATAAAATACATTTTTTTTTGTAAAAGCATGTAATCATTAGCAAACAAAGCAGGCGTCCAGGCCATAATATGTCAACAGTTGAAGTAGTTGATCTTGGTAGAATATAGGTGTATCATTCGCTGAACACAGTTGATTTTGGTCTTGAAAGGTGTTTCTTACGGTTCACTATGGTAGATCATGGTTGTGTAGCTAAAACCTTTATGGTGGTAATTGGGTATTTATGGTCGGGAATTATGGTTGGCAATATGATCGAAGGTTGTGACACACCTCTACCATAATGCACTCCATAAATGTTTGAATATGAAGGATATATCGATAATAAACAACCAAGATCTCAACCATAATCATAGTTGTTCTACTATAATCACAACAATTATTTCCGACTGGGTAATGAACTTTTGCCCATTGTGGGTCAAGTTTTTAAATAATCGGACAAAATTTTTTCACCTTGGGATATAGGATAATTGACATCAATCAGTGACGATACACTCATCATGTACTAGTATAATAGCAATTAAATGGCTAATTAACTCATTATCTAATTGTTGTGAATAAAGATACTCTATATCTACTAGGGAATGATAGTGTGCAAATTCTTGATGAATTCGTACGAAAGACCTCTTCAGGAGTTATTCCTCGACGATCAAAGTAGTTTCATTATATATTTTCTCGTATCTTTCTCGTGTGCTCAATAGGTGCTGAATTGTGCAATAAAAGTAAAAAGCGTGACTCCTCTTATATCATAATTATAATAGGGTCCTATGGCAGACAACTAACTTCATTCACTGTCTACAGCATGGCCCAGTCCTTCACTACCCATCCATGCAGCATCGATGGTTACTATCCCTGCACTGAAACCGAGTGCGGCGACAACGGTCCCGACCGTTACAGCGGAGTCTGCGACAAGGACGGTTGCGACTGGGCCGCTTACAGGAATGGCGTGTACGACTTCTACGGAGCCGGCATGACCGTTGACTCCAGCCAAACCATCACCGTCATCACTCAGTTCATCACTGCTGATGGTACAGATGATGGAGATCTCCAAGAAGTCCGCCGAATTTACGTGCAGAACGGACAGACCATCCAGAACACTGCCGTCAACTTCGATGGTGTGACTCCTCACGACTCTATCACAACTGATTACTGTACTGAAATTAAGTCGTTCTTCGGTGACATCGATGATCACGCCAACAAGGGCGGTCTGCAGGCCATGGGTGACTCCTTGGGCCGTGGCCATGTCCTGGTCATGAGTCTCTGGGACGACCACTACGCCAACATGCTGTGGCTCGATAGTTCCTACCCCTCTGATGCTCCTGACCTGAACGCCCCAGGTATCCTTCGTGGTCCCTGCCCAGTTGACAGCGGCATTCCTTCAGACGTTGAGGATCAGTACGCTGATGCATCTGTCACCTTCTCGAACATTAAGATCGGACCCATCCAGACTTACTAACCGACTTGCTCCTATGGCCAAAGCTGATCTTGAAATTCACCATGTTGCCTCTTAATTTACCTCTAACATTTCCCTTCATGTGTGCTAACCCTTGCTGTAGCTTTGGGACTATGAGCCTTAAACGGATTCTCTACACACACATACAGTTTATAAAATACTATGTCTTCATGTTTTATTCAATTCCTTTCTATAAGGTGAGTGTATGTGTGCTTGGGGCTTATCATAAAGCTTGCAGCTGACGAGAGACAGAAATTTACAACATAGCAATAGGTAAAAGGATTGAAATAGAATAAAATAGTTTCTGCGCATGCTGTGGTGTCACAGTATTACTTTATGACAGATTTCACCCGCATATGCAATAAGAACCGCGTCTTATTATATCAAGTGAAAATAGTCAAGAAGAGCTTGAAGTTCATGTGATCTTAAAAGGAAATTTCAAGGATTTTCGTGCCTTGGCAATAATTTAGCATCCAGGACCTAGAGACGAACATTTTATCCGTAATACTGCAGCCTTTAGAAGATTTAATCGAAGCCTCTGGCTTAACTTACATTATACTTAATTGACCACAAAATATCACAAGTTGGGCTAACGACGAATTTTCAAGACTTCAAAAATTTATTTTCAATCATAATAGTGACTTCAAACAAAAAGTAAACTATTCGTTGGAATAAACGACACCCAGGTTCAATATTTCTTAGAGGTTTTTTCAAAACTTCCCCTGAATTTTTATTATTTAATTGGCCGAGCTTTCGACCATCTCAACGATAGTCGTTTTCAAGGCAAAAAAATTCAAGACCCGTGAGTTATGATAGCTATATAGATTGTATCTAGAATATGGAACGGTATTTTGTTTTCAAAACTCTCCAACTATATACTTTTTAAAAACAAAATACCGTTCCGTTAAGATCTATGTAACATATATCGATAGTATTGAGTGCCCAGAACTTCAAAAAACGGAACTTTTGCTGATAGCAACTCTACCAGCTTTCGAGCCGGTTAATTTATTATTTTTAGGTCACCTAGTTTAGAAAAAACCTTTAACAAAAAGTAAACTGTTCATTGCGTTGCATGAAGTGTGTTTATTAGGAAAAAAAAGTCGTACGTATCTAAATGGCTATGGCAGATACCGATCATTGAATTTTAGGACGCCTTCATGGACCTAAAATTAATGTCGTCATTCACAACTAGCAAGTACTTAAGAATACGTGCTTCTTTCCAATAGATACAGTAACGAACATAAATTAAGGTACAGTAAATCAATTATTAAAACTTTATTGGAGATGAAATACTGAATCAAAAAACTTGAAAATTAACAAAACTCTAGATACATACTTTGTTTGTATCGTGATAAAATTTCGGAACATTTTGGAATATGGTTACAGAGTAAACAGAAATAGAATGAAAACAATATACATGTATTGTTTTTCTGCACAAGAGTTGAGAAACACCATATGAAATGAAAAAGTACCCCTTAATTATGCCGATATTACATTTTTAAGCATTTAAAAACATTTCCTACATGAAATTAATTTCAAATAAATTGTGAACCTGTAGCTTCTACATTATTGGAACCAATTGAATTTCATTATGGCACCTACGAAACGTCGACAAACGTCGAAAGCTAAAAATAAAAGATGAGAATTTACTGTTAGAGATTTCTAATGCAATGGGAAAATCTCGTAGTATCGTACAGCGCATCACAGCCAAATGTAGACCGGAAGGGAACGTTAAAATGTTGCCAAAGACTGAAAAACATCTAAAACCAGTCCCTGACGAGACCGAACGATAGTGAAACAGAGCACGAGGACCGTTATAAGTCTACAGCTAGTGATGGGCACCGTTACATGTTATCGAAGGTCGTTACCGTTACTTCCATAAAATTACCGGGGCGTTACCGTTACTCGTTACTGCCATAAAATTACCGGGGCGTTACCGTTACTCGTTACTTCCATAAAATTACCGGGGCGTTACCGTTACTCATTACTTCCATAAAATTACCGGGGCGTTACCGTTACTCGTTACTGCCAAGAAATTACACGGGGCGTTACCGTTACTCGTTACAGTAACGACCGTTACTTCGTTACTCGTTACATCTAAGTTCTAATTGCATAAATATCCTGAGCATAATACAATATTGGCTACTCTTTCAAAGTATATAAAAGTCGGCCATAACTTGAATCTTTTGTCATAATGGAGATAGAGTTCACAATAACATCTTTATGATACTGAAAGTACCAGTCTAGCATTTTGGTAACAGATAATACGAGAGAAATGCAAGTAAGGAAATTTAATATATGTAATCTACACAATGAATGCTTCCCAATATACGAAAGCTATTTGCACGTACCGGATTGTATATTGCACTTTCGTCAGCCATTTTTGGAACGAAGTAGAATTCCATAAGCGTAAATGAAAGAAAGAGAAGCTGTGAATTTCACTTTCATGTAACCGACAATTTAACAGTCGAAGTTGCGCCTTCAAAAAATGTATTGATGTGAAAATATATTTTCACATTAGCCGACATTGGTTGGCAAAAGCTACATCCTAGACCCTTATGACCCGAAATTTTGTAATTATTGTTTCAATAGTAATGTATCTCATTTTTTACACCATGTTACGATGTTGGTATATCGGCAAAGGGTAGTATGAACGAATTTAATGCTCTTCGCAGTCATGTTTCAACCCAGAAATGCAGATTGTATCAGCCTGTTTGAAGAGAAAATTTATTTAATAAATCACGCAGAAACAATTCAAACAGTGTTAATCCTGTGAGAAACAATTCTAAAATGTATTTGATTCTTGGATCGTCTGGTAATCGTAGAAAAATCTTCAAGTGCTACCTTCGTTCCAATGAGACACGTCCAACTCTCGCCAGTTTAGTCGCAAGTCTGAAGAGAGAGCGCTTTAAAATCTGTTTTGCTACTTGAGAGGAATATGCATTGACCATAGCTTACACTATTTTTGATTTCCCACTCAAATTCCCATGTGGGCCTATTGGCAAATTGATAAAATTTTGATAAAATATTTGCTAGACAACATAGTAAGCTGTTCCTGGCGATGCAAGAAATGCGTTCATCAGCAAGAAATACAATTTCGTGTTTAGAGATCAATGGTGGTTGACAGTAATTGAGTATTAAGGCACCAAACTAAGTTAGTTTGGCTAAATTTAATTTTGCAACTTACCTGAGCTCAATACTCATATATGCGTATACTTCTCTCCATTAGGCGCACTTCTTGCGCCTGCAAGAACAATTATTTATGGTATTGTAATTTTTTGGGTCGCTATGTTTAGAGGAACCGTTCATTTCTTTATTAATTTATTATCAGGCCTACTTGGGATTGGAGGCACAGGTATTACATCATAATTTGAAATAACATTCAGTGCAATGTAGCCTATTGATAACTGCGCATGCTAGGGGTATGAAACATGAATTTAGTTATAAAAACGTATACGATGTGTTTTTTTTTCTTTGTGCAACGTACAGTACATGTGGATTTATTTGTAGCTTAGACTTCGCTTCACTTTTACTAATATATGTTTTTTATTAGTTTTTTCATGAAGTAGCCCCTTCTACATTGTTTATTGGCGCACATGTCATACACAGTTTCAACTTTTGCCACTAAAATAATTTCTTCCGCAGTCACGGTACCGTGATATTCTCCTGCGCTGCAAAATTATGGCCTGCAGGGAAATGCAGCATTATTGTCTTAGACAGTCCTAAACGTATCCATGTGATTTGAGTGCGTAGTTTTTATATGCACTGTAAGGTTTGATGCATGGAAAGAATCCACATTCTTCATGACATTTTACAGGTCAATCAAGACAAAGAGTGTTCTTGTGCCGAAACTCTACTGGCACGTACAAATTATCAGACGGAGCATCTCATTAAAGAAATTTGGAAGCCCGAGAGTCACCGATGACGAGGCAGGATCACAAATTCAATGGAGAGACATTTGACGGCCGGACTCACTAATTTTTCCATATACTATAGACATCCGAAGAGCTTGAGTAACCAGCCAGCCTAGGAGATTGTTATCACCCGCGAGCGAAGCCAAGAGCGGTGATAATGTTTTCGTTGAAGACTTGAGTATCTTTGTATATATATTTGTATGTCCACCCAAAAAGAGTAAGGACTTGAGCAACGTTAATTATATTTTGCAGGGAGTCTGGTGGGTTTACCTACATGTAACCAATGCCAAAAAGCTAGCTTTAGCTGGCCATCAAAAATGACGACGATGAATGTTGTTGTCTGTCCACCAAAAAGAGCAGTAGTTGAGGCACAATAATATTTTTTTTTTGCAGGCAGTCGGGTGAGTTGATTGACGTGTGAAAAATGGCCAAAATTTCAATTAGCTGGCCATCAAAAATGACGACGTTGAATATGTAGCTCCACCCAAGAAGAGGAGGCAGAATGAGTTGAACAATGTTCATCATGTTTTGTTGGGAGTCACGTTGGTTGACCTAGATATGAGCACGGCCAAACAACTAGAGTTAGTTGGTGATAAAAAATTATGGCAATGAATTTTGTTGACTGTCCGCCCAAAACATGCAAAAGAAGTAGAGTCATAATACAGTAGCGGCCATAAGGGTTCGGACACAATGCAGGTATGATATGTTACTTGATGTGTGCCAAATTTGAAGGAGGTATTTTACCAATTTTCGGAGATATTAATGATTTCTTGATATATTGTTAGGTATCCGAACCATTATAGCCGCTACTGTATATTATATAGCTACATGGTGTTTTTTTTTATTGTACGGACAAATTTTAACCAAAGGTAGAAAAACTAATAACAAATCGATTATCAAGAGTGATAAAATGGCCAAAGCCCCTTAGTTTCCGAGTAGTAATGACTTGAAGAAATTTCATACTTTGAGTGGGATGCTGCGTGCACGCCAATGTTCGCGCTATCTCAGCACGTTTTCCGACCACATTTCTGCCCGCGGTTGTACACTGCATCGATGTTGATGATTATTTGGGCGAATGACATGAGGATTATTAAGCTTGAGCCTAATGATGATAATTATGAATGTTAAAAACACCATCGCGAGCAAAATACGCTCCATCTGTGTGTGATCAGAATCAGTTTGGAGAAATCGGGATCCATTAATTGCTCGCTGCCGCAAGAGCCACTCTGAGAATTGTATACGAGGTCCAAAATCATGCTATGAAGTCTGACGACGCACTGTCCGCCATACAGTAGGGTGATTACGTTAAATGCTGAACTTGAAACAGCAGATATTTTTCCTAACCGTAAAATACTTGCAGTTTTAGGTGTAATGAGAGGGAAAACTGCTTTGGTGGAGTCGGAAAACATGCCGAACTATAAAAACTAGTGCCAACATTGGCGCACACGTCGCATCCTACCTCAAGTTTAAAACTTCTTCAAGATATTATAGTTCGAAAACAATTTATTTTGAGTTTTTCTACCAAGAGTTGAAATTTGTCCGTATAATAAAAAAATAACCACTGGTATTAAACAGTTTTTCTCGCATTTATATGTTTAGGTAGGTTTTTTAGGAGTGTATTAGGTATATATATATAAACCTATATTAGAGGTAAAGAAATAACATTTAGAAAAATTCACTAACTAGGTAGTGTTCTAATTCACTCAAAAGTTAGAAAATATTTTGTTACCAAACTGCGAGAATCGCAGAGACTGTTCAAGAGAAACAGGATGGTACCACCACAAAAAAGTCAAGTGTTAGAGGAACCATTAGGCTGAGCTCTATAAATTTTAAGATCCCGATGTGCTGTGCACAGCGAAGGGAGTATAATGGGATATCTACTACAATTTGTGTTACGGCCTGTATCGCAGATGACAATCTATTATTCAAAAGTAAAAAAAAGGGAATTAGGGTAATTTTGATCAAGGAGTGCGCTAAAAAAAGAAAAAAAAATAGAGGACAAAATCGATTCATAATGTTCGGTAATCCGCTTCTTTAATTACCTCCGCCAAGGAGGTTATGTTTTCGTCGAATTTGTCTCTCCGTCTGTCTGTCACCAAGATAACTCAATAAGTTATGAACCGACTTAGATGAAATTTACAGGGATTGTTAGGTATGCTAGGAGGAACAGATGATTAACTTTTGGTGAAGATATGTCCATCCGCATGTTTGTTTGCCTCATTTTTCTTGATGCTATAACTCAAAAAGTTATAGATGGATTTTGATGAAATTAACATGAGTTGTTAGGTATATAACAAAGAGTAAATGACCAAATTTTGGTAATGATTCGTTAGTTCGTTCGTTCGTTTTTCACTGTTTTTAATTTTATGTTTGTTAGCACAAAAACTCAAAAAATAATGAATAGATCTTTATGAAATTCATAGAGGTTGTTAGTAATGTTGAAAGACGTAAATGATCAAATTTTGGTGCAGATCGGTTTGTTCGTTTGTATGTTTGACTCATGTTTGTCATAACATTCCTTAACAGTATAACTCAAAAAGTTACGAACGGATCTTCAAGAAAATTGAACAAGCTATTATTAATATAAAAAAGCACAAATGATCAGATTTTGGAGTTTGTACAAAGAAAATAATGGTTTCAGAGCCAATTTGAATTTTTTGTTCCCGTTGCTTCACTTGGCGGAGGTATGCGCTCTCAGAGTGCTCTAGTTAATAATTTGTTTTTGAACGCAGTTAATGCAATACAGGTGCACAGTTATGTTATAAAAAATTATTAACTATTATTATTTGATGGGTCTTACTAAAGACTTCGAAAAATTTTGTTCTTCCCTTCCCCTTGTTACTATCTCTCTTGAAATTTATGATCTCTGCGCGTACAAAATCACATTTCCAAATTGTTATTCAGTGCGTGAAGAATTATGGCTTTGTATGCACTAGCTCAAAAAAAAAAAAAAAAAAAAATAAAAAATAAAAATTTTACTAGTGCCACCGTTCCAATGGCAAGTGTCCGATATCACAAACTATTATAGTGATTATAATTAGAAGTCGCACAAACGTGATATTATCTCACAGTGTGTGAAGAATTGAGGTCCTGAATGTTGTGGCTCATGATTCCTAATTTGCGCCCTCGCGGAGCAGCAGTGCGTCAACGTTGACGGATGTCTCCTGTTGCAGCGTGAGACACAAAATGTCGGATGTGCAGCGTCGTCGCTCCCTAGTACCAAGTAGGGTAAAATTCACAAAGTGAGAGTGAAATCGGTGATGTTAGCCAGCTAAATGTTGATATTTACATTTTGAAGATTTGAGCAGAGAATACCGTCAGGAAAAGATTTCTCTTGCGGTGAATTCCCTTATGTGTAGGAAATGTGAATTGTAAAATTGAAATGAAGTCGACATGAACTAATATAAAAGTTTGACGTTTCGGAAGCATCCTCCCATTTTCAAAAATCTAATAAAACCTTCTATGGATATATACCTAACAACAAAAATTTTTTTATTCAAGAAGACATAAAACGTGATGGTGTTAGCCGTGTGGGACCTAGAGGGCGAATGACCACGGTGCGCTATGAGGTCCTTATATAAGCGTCGAGCGGCACGGAAAGCGGAGGAGAATCGGGCGAGTGCAGTCGGAGGAAAAAGCGTCAGCCATGGTTGTGACGAGTGGTACAGCTGTAGCGAGCTTTGAAATGTTGTCCGGTGCTACCAATGTACGAGGCGTTGCATCCTCTGCACCGGACAACATTTCAAAGCTCGCATTGACTAAGTGTTTTTAGGTGTATCAAGCCGAACCGGTCTACCACTTGCTAAACCTTCCCATTCAGCTCCCCGCCTACATGCTGAGCAAAATGACCATCCCATAAGCAAAAGTGACTTCTCAATCATTGCCTCCTCTAATCCAATCGAACTCACAACATTAGNTCAACATTATGACCTCAGCTGTACCTCTTCACACTATCCCCGACTAACTACATATCTGCTGACTGTACGGGGGCTGGCGCCCGGCCCCTGCTCACAGCTTGGTTCGTCCGCTCTTTCAATTTTATAATTTACCAAAGGATAATAAATGTGAATTGAATATATGTAGTTTAATATGGGTGATTAGTATAGCTTCTTAAAAAAATGGAAAAATGGAAAACGTCAGATTCAATGATGTAGATATTAAAGATTAGAGTAGGATTTGTGCCTGAAGATACCAATAACATTAGATACATATGCTAGGTTTTATTTTTAGCGGGTTTTGCCTTTCAAAACATAAAAGAAATCTTGTATGTCCTTTAAATTGTGCGATCGCTAGTAAACATCGCAGTCATCAGAATGTGTTAGTAAAAAATGTGAGAGTTGGTGTATAGCCAGTGCCGTCTTTTCTCCGGTGTTCCTTAACCCGCAGTTCGATTTGATAACATGTTTGGGTTCATATACTTTATTATATCTTCGGCGGCGGAACATACCGTTTTTGCCACCTGGTTTAATATTTGGCTTTCGATAATGTTTCTCACAAGTTTCGCTGTAACATCTCCTGCGCAAATCCAACCTTCCTTTGCATTGCATTTGCGCAGATCTTAACCCTTTACTATAGGTATATATCTACACACAATACACTCATAAAAAAGCTACCTAAACATATAAATGCAAGAAAAACTGCTTCGTTACACAACACCCTCTAAATGTTTAATTGTTCACGCAGTCAGGTGGGTTGTCTTAGATGTGAAAAATGGAAAAAGCCTTAAGTAAGCTGGCCGTAAAAACTGGCGGCGCTGAATTTGCCTCCACCGCAGGTGATGGTCTTACGCCACAAGGCGTTCTACTTGGTATATTTGGCTGATTCTTATAAGCGAATGTCGCGCAGAGAGATCCATCTGACAGCGCTAGTAAGTAAATTTGGGTTGAATGGTAAGATACTATCTTTTCAATGATCGAACTTGTTTCCAATGAAATACAGCACTTTCTGGCTTGGTATGTGCTAGCAATTGAAAAAACAAGTAAAGAGAGCAATCCATCTTTGATTTTAATACAATGACATAAAGCAGGGCGCAGAAGACCTTAAGTTCCTTATCATAATGTTTTACGGACAAAACTTTCTTTTTTATCTGTATGTTTAAACTCATACGAACAGTAATAAAAAATGAATGATTTTAAGTTCGTACCAATCGTTGCAAAGTGTCGTGTGAATAATATCTAGTGAGTTCGCATGCAAAGATGTATAACCGTGCATCTCATTCGTGTCTTTATGAACAAAATTTTAAAATACCTAAACTTTAGGACCTGGAAACTTTTACCTTAATTCTAAAATATATTTATGTATCCTAAAACTATGGTTATACTTCAATTGCCAGAATTTGTATACTTCTTCTAAATCGTGATACCACTCCTTTAGCTCGTCTTTCGTATTTTTTTTACAAAATTTTGAAAATTCACCGGGGAGTTACCGATACTTGTTACGTTTCTAAAATTGCTGAGGCGATACCGATACTCGTTGCAAAAAGTAACGCCCATTACTTAAGCCGTTACAGTAACCAGTTACATGCCCATCTCTGTCTACAGCTGAAATTGCTCTTAAGATGTGTAAGTTGTCCGGCTGCAAGGTGCCTCGATTTCCTATCTAATGTTGAATCAAGCAAGCAAGCTAGTTTGCTTCCATATTTTCCTGCTTCAAATCCTTGATTTCCTAACGCCCCCCCCCCCAAGTGAGAATACAGTTTACTTAAGAACACGTCGTATGGTCAGTGATGGGCACTAAATACATCAAAGTATTTAAATACTAAATACTAAATACATCTGTAAAATGTAATTAAATACTAAATACTAAATACATTTTTGAAATGTATTTAAATACTAA
>LQNS02278160.1:15463365-15477566 GCA_001587735.2 Parhyale hawaiensis
GGGGGGGGGGGGGAGTAATAAGAGGGGCTGCATTTGCCTTTTCTCTAGAGGAAAATACGCATTCAATTTCTATTTTCAAGAGATGGAAAAGTGTAGAATCGAGAGAATTTGAACACTACAAAAAAAAAAAGGAGCTCGCAAACAAAGCTACATCGTCATACTTGAAGTACAATTATTAGGAACTTCCTTATTTTTATGCACTTGTAGCCTAGCTGCCGAATTTATTCCACTGAATTTGCTTATGTATATAAACGGATTATATATCAGTCGTTGAACTAATTCGGGAGGAACGAAAACTTTGGAATTTGTCCATGAATATAATAGCTAGTGATTTGCAACTATTAATATTTGCTTGCAGGGGCGCCGGAACCGGAAAGACAATTGTGGTCCTGCCCTGCCGGTGGGGAGCAATAGGCTAAACAACATGTGCCCTTTTCTAAAAGTAAAAAAAAAATTCATCTGCTAAGTACAAGTAGTTTTAGCAGATACTGTGGTTCAAAAAAGAAACTCCTTCGGCAATATTCTCATTAGATTCTAAATTACGAAAAATTTTAGGTTTCTGACAATAATGAATTACGTAGCAAATGATTATTCAATATTTCCCCCTTTAATTACTGCCCCGCTTAATGAAATAGCTACCAATTAAGCTAACAAAGTCTTTTCGTTAGTAAAAATAATATATCAAATCAGAGGGTAGATAGAAAGCCGGCATAATGGAAAAAGTTCTTATAATGAATTTTTAAAGAATGTTATGAAGAAATCATGTGCAGCTGGTAATATTTAGAAGCATACATCCCTTTTATGATTCGACAGCACGCATTCTCTCTGGCATCTCTCCGATTAGTTTCCTAATGAACTCCGAGAACTCACCATGTGGGTCCGGTTTGGGATGTCCCACAATATTGCTAATATGGGCTGTCGCAGGGAAGCTCATTTGGTACCTATGTGGGAATCACTATATACCTTGCCCACACTGGGAAAACCCATTGCTGTTTACGTGGGTCCGATAGAAAACGGCCCATAATATTATTTATATTGGGAAGAGTTGGGATGCCCATGTGGTACCCATTCGGGAATTGCCATACGTTGCCAGTATTGGGTGAGCCCAAGTGGGTTGGGTTTGGGATCTCACACAATATTGATAATATAGGATGTAGCAGGGAAGCTCATTTGGTCCCCATCTGGGAATTAATATACCTTGCTCACCCTGGAAAAACCCATTCGTGTCCATGTGGGTCCGATATGGGAAGGTCCATGATATTATTCATATGGGGCTGCGTTGTGATACCCATTTGGGATACCCATGTGGTACCCATTTGGGAAACACCATACGATGCCTATATGGGGAGCCCCACTGGTGCCCACCTATGTATGAGGTATGTTTACCCACCAACGCTCGTATGAGGGATACCCACTTTTTACCCATGTGGAAAACACCACTCATTTCCCATGATGGGGAAGACCGCATGGGCCCCAGATGGTAAAGACATGGTCGAGCCCAGTTTGGGTTTCCCAGTTAGAGCCCAGATTACGCCCGTTTGTGCCCAGCAGTTGCCCTTATCCCACCTGGTGCCCACGTGGGGCCCACGAGCCATTGTTGCTCGCACTGTTACTCCAAATATGGTAACAATCCCTGCAAATTTTGCAAAGATCTGTCCTTAACATTCTGAGTTATCTTGGCGACAGTCAAACTGACAGACAAACAGAAAACAGACAAACAAATAGACAGATAAACACGATGATAACATAACCTTGGCCGAAGTAACAAGTGCCCAAGTTACAACCGAAACCTCACCCAGATTTACGTCTTGAGCCTATGCTATTTTGCTCACTATTACGACATAATTTAAAAGTTTTTAAAAGTAATATCACCGTTCACTTGGTACGACATTTTGCCACGACCTGATATCTTTAATTTCAAGATACAGTTATTCTGTCGACTGTTGCTGATGTGGCTATTGTTATAGCGTGGGCACACTATTGCAAAAATTACTCAGTCACTCAGCTTTTCGCTTCGGCTGTCACGTTGCCGAGACTACAATTTATGGCACTGAAATATCACGTTAAACTACGCGTCATTGTATCTTTAAACTAACTCAGAAGTTTAGGAGGTAATCTAAAAGTTTGACCATTGCTGCTTGTTATAACGTACATACTGCAAGAAACGACTCAGACCTTTGATATTCTTTTTAGTGGCATAGCAATGTCCAAGCCGAAGCCTTGTGCGCTACAACGCAATCGGATGCAGAATTGCGTGGCAGAGCAACTTTAGCGCGCCTTTACACCGCGACCATCACATCATTGAAACAGGAATTGAACTTTTCAAGGGTTGACTCTTTTGTTTTCTATTTTCCTCCTCATCTGCCCTACGAGTAGCATTTTTATCGATCGTCGCGTTAAATGTTCAGAAGATTTATAGTAGAGTATATCCTTAGAGTAAATATACTACTGGAACACACCACCAGCCACCATCGCTGGAAGTGGTTGCCGCTGGAAGTGGCTTGAGCTCCCGTACCCCAATACCCCCACTTTCGGAGCCGCATCTGGCTGTCAGTTTGACAAACTTTGACTGATTTATCACTAGTTATCAGTTATCAGATGATCGCTGAGGGTCGAACATGTTGGTGTAGCATCTAGGCGTTCTTGAGAAATCTCGCGTTTTCCCATGATCTACTTGATTTAAATTTTTATGAAAAAAATAACAATTCAGCGGGTACTTATTTTATTTAGTAAGAGTTGCTGCTTTAAGCCAAATGCGTCTGCTCATTAACAAAAAATGGAAGTTTATGCGTGAGCAGTAATAAGAACAGAAATGAGCTTGTTATTGTTCATTCTTTTACGGCATGTATTAAACTGATATGTTCAGCAAACCAAGAGGGGATTTAGGGCCGATTCATCTGAAAAAATTGCTGGGATGGTTTCAACAAAACTTGATGAACAGCGGCGTGAATCAGACAAACTAAAAGTGCTATATCTGTTCAAAAATCGCCTTGGACCCTCATTAAAGACTGACAGCCCCCGATAGGTGGCAGAACTGCTATGCTTTCTCCGTAGCCTCCATTTATACCAAGGTAACCGACACCCTGAAGTCAAAGATACATTCGTTTGAGCCCCGAAATTAGGAAGTCGACGCTTTAGTTATCTGAAACTTCAAACAGAAACGTTGACTTTTTTGTCCCTTTAAATCGTGCTGTGTTAGAAGCAACGGGTTTGCGTGGAGCTTTATGAATACTCCATTTTACGGAGCAACATTGAGTCCCCGGAAATTTCAAGTGTAACCTATTGAAGGTCAGCGCCTGAAACTCAATTCAATGGGGCGAAGCCAGAGCACCTACGTGAAGTTTCAGGCAAGTCAATCCTCAAAGGCTTAATTTTGGCGCCCAAATAAACTTGGTCCTAGACGCGTGCTTGACTTGTGGGAGATTTTAAGACTCTGATGCTTCACTTGCTCGGAATTTCAGACAAAAGCTTTGGGTTCGCCAATTTTAGGCGTCTTGAAAGTGTAAGCAACTACCTGATTCGTGATTACTTTGAACTAGCTGAAGACTCAATATTAGAAGCAAAGATAACTTTTTGGAAGTTTGACAGCAATCATCTCAGGGCTTTATCCGACGATCGTTTAGATTAGTGGTTCCGATTAAGTCGTGCTTCAAAGTCTTAATATTGCCGTCAGCTTCAGTTAAGTCCAGTCCACAAGGTTAAGGTGAGCAACGTAGCTGTCGAACTGAATGTCAGTCGAGTGTTCCTGTTCAAGCCTCTTTCACCAACACCTTGTCAGTCGATCCTTGCTGTTGTCTTTCTCTTGCACACACATTCCACTTTGCGTGGTGGTATGGTCCTGGCTGGGAGTGCCGTAGCCGATTCTTCAAGTTGAAAGAGGGACATTCAGCTGATATTCAGTTCGACAGCTATGCTGTTCATAGGCATCTGCCCTCCCTGCTCGATTAAGGTGAGGGCCCGAGTCTTTTCTTTATTGGTAAGTTTCTTCCGACCCATTGTGATCCGCATGGTGTTTTTTTGTATGGTGCAAAAATAAAGGAAAAGGTAGGAGTAGGGCCCGTGGGCCAGGGCAACGTACATGTACTCTGCTCGACTCCAACATGTAACAGACGGTCTGTGTAGCGGGTCTTTGTGTGTGGCGCGAGAGTGGAGCAACACACGTCATACCACCTGCCTCTCTCCTCTCATATGGCTGGGAATGTGAAAACAGAATTATCAGCGAATTATACAATAACTTTGTTTCTGCTGCACAGGAGTAAGCTTTGTTTTTGTGGCCACTGTATTAACAGTTTCTGCAATTTTTTGAAGATCTGTTCATGACTTTTTGAGTTATGATGTAAACAAACACAATGCAAACACACAAGCGGACAACCAATATACACCCAAATTTAATCATATCGTTCAATATTAATAACAACTCTTGTAAATTTCATAAAGATCCATTTAGAACTTCTGGAGTTATTGAGTGACCAAGTAAAAAATCAAACCCAGCGACAAACGAACGAAATAACAGATAATCACAGAATTTGATCATTTATTCTTCGTAATAAACCTAACAACTCATGTAAATTGGGCAAAAATCCATTTATAACTTTTTGAATTATGGCACAAAGAAAAACTTGGCAGAGAAACAGATGAGCGGATCGATGTCCACCAAAAAATAATAATTTGTTATTGTTGACATGCCAAACAATCCCTGTCAGTTTCGTAAAGATTCGCATGCCTAATCGTAAAGTAAAGGTAAAGGTAAAGTCAACTTAGACCACACCCCCACCTGGGAAACCCACATGGACTGGTTTGTGCTGCGGGTATAGGCCCACTGGCCCCAGACGAGCAAGCGTAGTCGCAGTCGCCCTCGGGTTACGAACTATGGCGCAAATTTGACGGAAGGAACAAATAACCCGAGACCCCCACCCCCCTCATCTCTGAGGAAAGCAGTTCCGCCACGGCGCCGTGCATGCACACACAACTGCCGAGTCAGCACACCAAGATCTGCAAAGAGCTCGTGTGCCTCACGGGGCATCGAACGAGCGATACAAGGTGTTACAGCTGAGAACGGAAGCATGTAGCTAACTAGTCTTTCACCAGAGATACCATTCGTAAGATTCTAAAGGCAACCAAGGGTTTAAGGTAAAACGGAGAGCTCAGTTTTCGCTAAGACGAAAGGTTCTGACATTGACTGTCACGGCCGCAGCTTCAAACCTCCTTACCAAGTAGGCAATTTCTTTGTGACGCTTGACATGATCAGTCAGCATCCGGTCTACTTACTGATGTGGGTTTACTGGTCTCTGCCAGCAATGGGGAGGGTTTGGGGTGCAGATTGTCGCATGAAGCCTTCCGCCAATTGCTTCATAGCACTAGACGATCAGTGGTCGACTGCAGCCGTTTACTCCTCTGGGGTCTGTAGGCCTATACCTGGCGTACAAACCAGTGCTTGTGGGTTTCCTAGTTGGGGGTGCGATCTAGTTGAGTTTACCTTTCCCTCCTCATTCCCTCCAACTGGCCACTTGCGACACTTCCTAGAAAGAAAAAAATAAAGAAACCTCCCATAAATGGTATTGTTTAGTGAACACAAACGAGGGAAGTGAAGTGAGGCCTAGACAAGGCACATGGAGGTCAGCCCTAGTGGCCCCAAGGAGCACCTCTCGCAACCTATCGACAGCGCGTAGACATGGTGCATCGGATAATAATTTACCCCCCTGACGAAAGCAAGCCGCTCCTCAAACCATAGAATAATCCAACACAGACTACACAATACCTTGATGACTGCTCATTGAAATTGGGCCTTTCGCAAGTGGGCTTGGGGCCGAGTTACGTAAGCGTCGATAAAATGAGTTTTAATAATCACAGAGACCTCAAACAAAGATTAATTTCTTCGTCGTACCATAAGATATGTGATGCAGGGTAGGAAATCTAAATTCGCCATTTAATATCTTCAGTGGGTGATACATATCATCTCTTTGGATATCAGGAATAATTAAAATTCATCGTAATTTCTAAGAATATTAGAATTTCATAGAACAAATCTCCACAGAAATGCTACATTTAATGCACTTTAGTATCACATACAATTGAGTTTTTTCTAACAATAGATTTGAAGCTGTAACCCAGGAAATTGATGCATGTAGAGCCTTCGTTAGAGCTTATCCCAATAGCGCCATGAAGAGGGAGGTTATAAACCCAGTAACATTGAAAAACTTATCTACTAAAGTAATACAACAGACTGAAACCACATAAGTCGCCATGAACCAAAAATACACAATTAACCACGAGCTAAACATACCAGTTCAACCATTGAATGGCATTAAAATGACGTTTTAGTGCTGATACAACCATTCATTACTGAAACCATCCAAAGCTTCACATAGTGGTTGTCCACGTAATTTCACAATTCTGCCTATGGATACTGCAACACTTTGTGGTTGTCTACGTTACATCACTTCGTGGTTGCTATGTTACTATTCGGCATCATGCACGAAAAGAATTTTTTCTTAATTCGCTTTACGGTTACTCACAGTGATCAAAGTACCGCGATTTATGCTTCGAAATTGTCGCCGTTTACCAGTAAGTGCTTAGATGTGCAATAGGTACACAAGTGTCTTGCAGCTTGTGGTAAAGCGGGGCTCTAATACATTACGAAACTATTTTTCCTAAACTGCCTCGTAGGTCCAGAAGCACTATAGTGCTGGTCGTGGCAGGGACGCCACAAGTGCTGCACCGCAGTATATAGACTTTATCTGACTTGTTCCATTAATAGGCATGAATTAAACATTGTCTGTGCAAGGTGATTCATTATTTTAAGTATCGTTTCTTTCCTATTCAACTGCCCACGAATAATTAAAAATATTGCAGTAGTTCCCTAACCCTCTCCGTTCTTTTCTGCAGCTTAAAGTAAACTTGAGAAGAATTTAGCTAGCTTTTAGTTAAGGCCATTTTATTCGATATTAACGAGTCACCTCGCTATTGCACTGGTGTACGACTTACATACAAGAAAGACATTCTGTATATCAACACTAGGGCAACGGCTTTGTGTAGGAATTCAGACCAGTGGCAGGTTCGAAACCTTCCGCAGACGCGGCATTTTTTTTTTTGCAGGCGAACTGAGTAATATTGTATTTTTTCCATATCTTAGCTAGGTGGGCTCATTATAGTTTTCCCCCGTGAGCAAACGAATGGAGATTCACTTGCAAGTAACATATAGCTCATAAACAAGATATTACATAAAGGTACAGTACGTCATCCAACTACAGTTGACCATCGTGTTACGATGTGGCTTATTTTTTTCAGCAACGATAATTATCAAATTTAATAGCAATCTGGCTCCATTATTTGCAAGCCGATTTGGCAGAGTGGTTAGAGCATCAGCTTAGCATAAGACTTCAGACCAGTGATAGGCTCAACCCGATCTAGGGCACGACGTTTTAGCGGTTGCTCAAGCTGCTGCAACGCAGGTATTGGCTATGCGCTCTTCCTAAGCTGTCTGTTATAGTGATATTTAACTTATTTGTAGCTAGGCTCAAAACCTAACAGCGGTTACAGTTTAGGGGAACGTGTTTTTGGGTTAGGGCAAGTATTTCAATTTCTCGTGGTATATCACTTCATGATTGCCCAAGTTTAATCACTTCATGGGTGTCTACGTTACAGTGATCCCTGGGTGTCTGCGTTAAGCCACTTCCAGGTTACTTAAGTTAAATCACTTCATGGTTGCCCAAGTTGAATCATTTCATGACTGCTTAAGTTACATGACATTATGGTTGTTGCCTCGGCTACATAACGTTATCGCCCCCAGAAACGCTTGATTGGTCTCCCTGAGAAGCCTGAGGGGTCCCTTGAAATGCTTGAGAAAGCCCCCTGAGACGCTTGCAGGTCCCCCGAGACACCTGAGGGGCCCCGCTTGAGATGCCTCGGCGACGCTTGAGGAGCCCCTGCGATGTTTGAGTGGCCTCCTGAGACGCTTGAAGCCCCCTGAGTCACTAGATAAGCCTCTTTGCCGCTTAAGAGGGTCCCCTAAGACGCTTGAGGGGGCCCCTTGAAACGCTTGAGCGGCCCGCTGAGACGATTGAGGGGGCCCGTTCAGACGCTTGAGGGCCCCCTAGGACATTTGAGAGGCCCCTGGGACGCTTGAGGGGCCTCTGAGACACTTGAGGGGCCCCTGAGACGCTTGAAGGGCCCACTTATACGCTTGAGGGATCCCCTGAGACGCTTGAGGGGCCCCGAGACGCCTGAGGGGCCCATTGAGACGTCTGAGGGGCCCCCTGAGATGCCTGAGGGGCCCCTGAGACTCCTGAGAAGCCCCCTGAGACACTTGAGGAGCCCCCTGAGACGCCTGGTGGGCCCCCTGAAACGCTTGAGTGGGCCCCCTAAAACGCTTGAGTGGGCCCCTTGAGCCGCTTGAGGGGCTCCCTGAGACGCTTGAAGGGCCCCCTGAAACTCATGAGGGGCCTCCTGAGACGCCTGAGGGGATGTTATATATGCGTTTCGCACATACAACATACCAATGTGTTAGCCTTAGCATTCTTTGTATCATGTGAGTTCATGCCTGAGGGGCCCCTGAGACGCATGGGGAGCCCTCTGAGACGCTTGAATGGGCCTCCTGAGACTCTTGAAGTGCCCCTTGAGACGCTTGAGGGGCCTCCTGAGACGCCTGATGGCCCTTGAAACGTGATTGGGCCCCTGAGACGTTTGAGGGGACCCCTGAGACGCTTGAAGGGCACCCTGAGACGCTTGAGGGGTCTCTTGAGACGCTTGAGGAGGCCCCTGAGACGCTTGAGGGGCCCCCGAGACGCTTGAGGGGCCACTGAGACAATAGATGGACCTCCTTGCCGCTTAAGGGGGCCCTGAGACGCTTGAGGGGCACCCTGAGAAGCTTGAAGGGTCCCTGAGATGCTTGAGGCGGCCTCTGAGACGCTTGAGGGGCCTCTTAAGACGCTTGAGGGGGCCCCTGAGATGCTTGAGGGGCTCCCTGCGACACTGAAGGGGGCCCCTTGATACGCTTGAGGAGCCCCCTGCGACGCTTGAGGAGCCTCATGTGACGCTTGAGGGGGCCCATTGAGACGGTTTAGGGGCCCCTGAGACGCTTAAATGGCCTCTGAGACGCTCTATGGGTGCTCTGAGACGCTTGGGGGGCCCTGAGACGCTTAAGGGGGCCCCCTGAGAAACCCGATGGGACCCCTTACAGCTTGCAACAACATGTTATGATGATACGCATTACAGTAGTTATAACAAATGTTATTTACCTAAAATAAGCCCTGCCGATGCCCAAAGGGGGATCCACGGATTCCCAGGGTCCCTCCTTGGCTACGCCTATGGTTGAATATTTCCTTGAGTAGCATAGAAAGTGGTGATGGTGACCCTTGGGGGCGGGAGTGGACGGTAAAATGGCATGCAGTCTGACCAGCTGAATATCACCTGTTTTTTGCTGAAGCAAATAAAAGAAGATGGTGATGATAACCCTACAGGTCACAGGCGATCTACTGTGAGCTTTATTATCACTCGCGAACGAAGTGAGAGAGGTGATAATGTTTTCTTGGAAGATTTAATCATATTATTATTGTTTAAGACCGTGGAAGATTAACAGTTAATTATTTTTTTTTGTTCTTTTGAATAGTACGAATTAAGCGCTTTATAGGTAAATGATAGATTAAAGTTCCTAAGGTCATTATGGTGTAGTACTTAAACCAATGTAGTTTACATTACGAAAAAGCTTGTAATCTTGTTTTGGGAAGCTTCGAACTCGGACAAATGTATCAATGCAACAAGTGAGTGCCCTTAACATTATAAAAGAAGTGTTATAAGATCCTACGTACATCGAGCCATAAAACCTGCTCATCTGCCGAAAGTCTTCACACTGAGCAGGGAAGAACAAGCAAATGCTTGTTAACAACGGGTACTCCAATCGAACTGTTGATAGTGAAATAAAATCAGCTGAGATGAAGGCAAACAAAACGAGACAAAGCCAGCCAGGGCAAGTGCAGAAAATTTGCTACGGAAGTCAAATGAGTGATGACCACAAAACCGGCGAAGGAATTCTACAGCAAATAGTCAGTCGTAGTAGCTGTTTACTACTACAGAAGACCAATATAGTCTACAGTGTCTTATGCCCAAAAAAAGATTTGGAAAAACTTTTTCTATAGGTTTTAGGTAGGGTCCAGGCTACAGCGTATGGCAAAGATTTAGGAATACTGGTACAAGTGGTGATGCAGTTGTTGTAAGTGGTGGTGCAGCTGGTGCAAGTGGTGGTGCAGTTGGTGTTAAAGATCTTTGGCGACGGTTTTGTACCATTTCTGTGACCTTCTGAAGATCTTGGCGACGGATTTGCATTTTCTCTATTTTTTCTTAATACTGTATTCCTGGTGACGATTTACCCCAAATTAGGCTATTTTGGCACATTTTGTGGCTGCCCATTAGTGAAAAAGTCACGATCCTGGCGATGCATTTGACACAGGCTGCAGTCTGGGGTAGGGCTAGGTAAGGTCCAGATATTATAGTATGGTAGTTCTCGCCAAGATCTTGTCGAGAAGTTTGCACCCTCGGGAATGCGATTAACTGCCTATGAGCGCCGCGACATGTGCTCCAATGAATGCTACGAAAAAGATTCACCTAGAGGCATCCTGCTGAACTCGCTCTTCGGGCAACTTCTTCGCCTAGTCTGGTGGAGCATTTGTGGGTGAAATGCAACTTTCGACGATTTTTGCTTCTCGTCTGCTTAGAGCTTGACGCTATTTTCTTCCTTCGCCTGCGTTTAGCGAACAGACTCAAAGTTCTGTAACCTATATCTCATGTTACCCGAGGGAATCAGAGAATTACGAAAAAAATTGTACTTCGATAGTGACCCAATCTGAAACGCGAAAGAACATCTCCTCTCAGGCTTTTACTGTTATAGTAAGTAACAGCAATTTCAAGGAAGTTGTCTTTATTTTTGTAAGGCACAACAGCTTTTGGAAACAAACCTGTGTCATTATATTCAGTTAGTGGTTTAAAAATTAGTATACTTATATTCAGAGCTGGGCAGTATCTAGATGCTGTATTTAGATGCTTTTTAAATCTGGTATCTAAATGCAGTATCTAGATAAATTTTACCTGTATCTAGATAAAAAGTATCTAGATACTTTTTTAGATACTTCGAAATAATAGCTACATTCGATCAAAATTTGAAAGACGTCAACTCTACGCTATTTTTTCTATTCTTACAGATAGTAGAAAATAGAATTATGGAAAAAATGAACCCGATTGGAATACATTAATTATTTACGAGAACTCAAAGTGGTACAAACACAGTCAATTGACAATTGTTTTGAATTATGTACAGTCATAAGCATAATTATTGGCCCTCTGCAATAAAACACACACCTTGTTTTTAAAATAATGTGCAGAAGGTTGGAATGAAAGTCAATCAAATACAATCATACACGTATTTCCATCTGTTCTTTCCAATTTGATAATCAGAATTTTGAAAATCCCTGTAACAAAGAATTAATGACCAGAAGTGTCAATATTGCTGGGTCAAAATTATTGACATGATGTATTACTTAATTTACTATTGTATATTCAAGTTGTGGATAGAGTGTAATTCTCCTTAGTAGTCTTCCTACTTACATATATTGTTATAACTTTTTATTCAAATGATGATTTCATACTAAGTTTCATATTCCATTTTAGATAATTGTTACAGTATATATTTATAGAAATAAGAGATTATTGCAATGATGAATATTAAAAAAAAAACACGTTGAAGACCTCAGGAAACTTGTTCTGGTTTGTCGTGTTAATGGGAAAGGCTAAGATAAAATTTCTAAAAGATTAAACATGCCAAAGTCTACTGTTCGAGCTATTATAAAGAAGTTTGCCCAACAAGGTCATATCAAAAACAAGATAGGAAGTGGAAGAAAAGAGTTGTGCCTGAGAAAGTTGCGTGAAAGTTTGTTGGATATTCCAACCAAAACCCGAGGGCCGCTGCAGAGGACATATTGTAGATGCTCAATGTGACCCTTGAGCTAATGTATCTCGATGCACAGTTGGCAGAGTTTTGAAGATAGCTGGAATAGATTAGATAGGCGGCAGTAGACGAACCAGCAGACCCATTCCCAAAGAGACACCGGACTTTACGCCCCGGCACTCTACGAGCTATTGCCATTATGTTAGTAGGATATAAATGTCTAAAGAAAACGAAAAGAGGGGGAGTAACTCAGTCCATGAGATGATCATGCATGCAAGCAGGCACGATCCATAGCCGCTGATATGCGGAGCTTAGAGATGTCTATCTGTGTAGTTGGGGCGGAAGAGAGAAGAACAGGGATTGAGGTGGCCTCTGCAGCCTTGGCCGTTAAGAGTTTGCCCCTCCTGGAAGGGGAGTTCTTAACTGTGGAGGATGTCTCTCCCAATGTTTGTTAAGACAATTTTTAGACGCATAGACTATCTCCGCACTGACTATATCAGAGAGAAGTTCATATCAGGCGTTCACTATGAAATATGGAAATAACTGCTGGCTTAAGGTTGTTCTTCCAGCTTTGTGCTAGAGTTTTTGGCCGTTGTTTCGCAGGCGATCATTAACGTTTCTTTCAAAAAGTCCCCTTTGTAGGTATATCGTTGAAGCCTTTCAAATACCTGGCCCCCTGAATCGCCTTTTCCCGAGAGAGATCAGGGCCAGTTCTTTTAGGCGAGATTCATACGGTTTGTTTCGCAGCTGAGGTATCAATTTCGTTGTTCCGCATTGGACTCTTTCCATCTAATCGATATTTTTACACCGACGTGGCCACCAGAATTGAACAGCAAATTCCAAGTGTGGGGGCACTAATGCCTTGTACAAGCGAATGATGATGTCCTTGGACTTGCATTCGAAATTCTTTGGGACGAATCCCAGTATCTGCTCGGCATTTTCACTCTCCTGACAACTTGCTACGTTGTAGTTTGTTGACTACGTTGTAGTTTGTTTGTGTTAGTTATTCCCAAGTCATGTTGGGTCACAGCTGCCATTTCTGTCCCGTTCATTTTCAACTGGGTTAAAGGGTTCTACGGCCCTACGTGCATTACGGAACATTCATCGACATAAAAGCTTATCTGCCACGATGTGCTCCATTCCATGAGGTGGTCAAGTTATTGTTGGAGCGCAGTTATTTTCGTGACAGAAAGATATAATTTTGTATCATCCACAAATTTACTGACTTTACGATGGATAGTAAGATTAAGATCATTGATGTACATTATGAACAAAGTGGGCCAAGCACGCTACCTTGTTGAACCCCTGATGAAGCCATGCTCGGATCCAGCGTATGTACAATAGTCTCCGAGGATGCTTGGCGTTCAATTTTTTCATTAGCTCTTGATGGGGGACTTTGTCAAAAGCCTTTTGGAAGTATAGATTAAAAGTGTATCGTCTGAGAAATATCTCATTCATGAAGCCTGCACATGTTGAAGCAAGGATAGAGTTTGCATAACGTCATATTGACAAACATTTTGCCTTCGGGAAGCAATTTTTATGTTCGAACGAAATAAAAATCGAGTTCTTTGGTTATAATAGAGTTTCGAACGTTTACAGGAAAACTGGTGAAGCTTTTTTGCCCAAGTACCGTACCAACAGTAAAGTACGGTGGCGGAGGTTCATATTTTCGGGGCGTTTTGCTGCTACCGCACCAGGACAGATTCTGTTGGTCAACAGTGTTATGAAATAATATTATGTAGAAGTTTTTAATGATATCTTTAAAGAATAAGCAAAAGAACTGTCACTCGGTCAAAGTAATTCACTAGCAGCATGCTTCCGTTCTCAGCTCTAACACCTTGTATCGCTTGCGTTCGATACCCGGCCTGGCACGCGAGCTCTTTGCAGATCTTGGTGTGCTGACTCGTCAGTTGTGTGTGCATGCCCGGCACTGTGGTAGAACTGCCTCCTTCAGAGATGAGGGGGGTGGGGGGTCTCGGATCATATTGTTCCTTCCGTCAAATTGGCGCCGTAGTTCTTGGTGACCCGAGGGTGACTGCGACTACACTTACTCATCTGGAGCCAGTGGGCTTATACTCGCAGTACAAACGAGTGCATGTGGGTTTCCCAGGTGAGGGTGTGGTCTAAGTTGACTTTACCTTTACGCAGAGATGGGCATGTAACTAGTTACTGTAACGGCTTAAGTAACGGGCGTTACTTTTTGTAACGAGTAACGGTATCGCCTTAGCAATTTTTTGAAACGTAACGAGTAACGGTAACGCCCGGG
>LQNS02278160.1:15516903-15534596 GCA_001587735.2 Parhyale hawaiensis
ACCAATATTTGTGACTGGGCCTAATTACTAGGTTGAAGTTTGGCTACTTTGTTTGTACTTGTAAGCTTGTAACCATATTTTGTGAACCCATTGTGTTCTTAATAAAAGCTAATTATTATTATTATTAGGACGGACAGCACCAACAAGTTAATGTGAAAGCAATAGAATGACTCGGATACTCGGAATACGATTTGATGAAAAGTTTCTATTATTCAGAAGACCTGTGACTTTTCTTGAATCTAAAGCTTAAGACAGTGCCGGTTCAATGAACATTAGCTGCTCTGGCACCGCATAAAGTAGGAATAGCGACAAAAACAGTCATCACTGACTCAGAGGTCATTGCCTGGTAACCTCAGGGCAACTTGCAACGACGAGTCGTTATCAGTGGAAATTTTTGCCGTCTGCCATATCGATGTCAAGTGAGGCTGGAATATCATATTACCCTGGTATTAGGGCGCTCGGGATATCAATAATAACTACCAATTACGTAGCTAGCCCAGTGCTCGCGGTGCGTACCGTCTATATCTTGCATCGTTACAGGAATGCTACCAATTCATCTTGGAATCAATATCTAAGTTAAAGGTGTTAAACAAACTACAGAGACTGCTAGATTCAACCTTGGCTGACGACAAGTACATGAAGGTATGTACAGTGGATAAACACACAGTGTACACCCAGTTTATTCTTCACGTGACAACAACAGACAAACAAACAGACAATAACAGACTAACAGCCAAACACCTCGTTACAGCCGATGAGCAGAGTCAAGCATTCTTAATTAGGGTGGGAACATTCATACGCTTCGTAGGCTGAGACATCGCTCAATTATAAAAGTTATTAGCGGGACCCGTGAAACTTCCCCGGCTTATTAGTGCTTTCAATTTCTAAAATGTAAGAAATCTAAGCTGTACTTCTAGAACTTTCCCTAGTATGACCAAACGCAAGTCTTTAACCCAACCCAACCGGTCTACACTGATGCCCATCACTAATACCGACGAATTCAGTATATAAATGCAGTCCGTCTCCACATATCATATCGTCTTACCTAACGTATGTGGTCAATACCGGCACTCGATATTCATCCCGGAGCACATTGTGCAACCTAATGCACCTCACCCAACTTGACCTACCACAAAAATGACTATGGAATTTCAGACAAGCGAATACAGAAGAGCACAGGTTCATAGTTATGAAGCGGTGAAAACTCCTTTTAATTAGTTTCCTACCCTTGTGTTTCAAAAGAAACTAGGGCACTCTGAAAGCGCATACCTCCGCCAAGCAAGGCAACGGCTACAAAATATTCAAATTGGTTCTGGGACCATGACACCAAAATCTGATCATTTGTGCCCTTCAACAGTGTTAACAGATTCAGTAATTTTTTGAAGATCCATTCATAATATTTTGAGCTATGCTGCTAACAAACATTCTGACAAACAGTAGTCAAAGTCATAAACGGACCAACCTATCATCACCAAAATTTAGTTATTTGTATCTTTTAACATTACTAACAACTCCTGCAAATTTCTTAATTATCCACTGATATTTTTTTGAGTTATTGTGATAAGCATAAAATTAAAAACAGTGACAAACTAACGAACGAACACACAGATCGTTACAAAAATTTGGTCACTTAGTCTTCGTGATCTACCTAACAACTCTTGTCAATTTCACGAAAATCCGTTTTTATAGCTCTTTGAGTTATGATATTGGGAAAAACGAAGCAAACAAACAGATGGACGGATCTTCACCAAAATTTAGTCATTTGTTCCTCCTAACATACCTAATAATCCCTAAAAAGTTGGTCAAAATCCGTCCAAAACTTTTTGAGTTATCTTGGTGACAGAGAGAGACAGACAGACGGAATAACAGACAAACACACCCGACGAAAACATAACCTCCTTGTAAGTATGTTGCAATTAGGCACTGCAGTTTTGAGCATATTCCTCGCATAAATTATATTCTCAATATGACTAAAAATAATTGCTAGAGTCAAACTTCATTTTTCTGCGACGCAACACTTCAAATTCCACTTCCCGTCCTCACAACTCTACAGGTAGAAGTATTCTAAAAAAATATTTTGCTTTTACAATAAGAAATCGTTCCTTCAATTATTGCGTATTGTCGTACGCTGACTGATGTTCTACCAGCAAATGATTCGTATATTTAGAAATCAGTTAAATACGAATTTTACATCCCACTAGCTACAAAAATATACATATATAATTTTACTGGTTTGTTCTGCATTGTATTTGACTCAGTAACAGTAATCTAGCAGTTCTCTGAGGGTTAAAACTGACAAAGCAATGCATCCGACAGCCGAATTGAGGAACTAGTTCATTTCTTTGGTGCAAACAAGCCTGCCTTGAGACTAATCTACGCTGTAGTCTTTTGGCAGCGTCGAAAACTGCCACTCAGCCCAATATATTTTGTAACTTAATTGTACACTACAATAAATGTATAGACTTCTCAGTTCTATGCGACTATGAATTTACAGATAAATACGCAACATTTTCGAAGGGATATTTGCTACTAGCCAAATGTAAGGTATTTCAAATCAGCACACAGTTTCATAAAACATTTAGATTTTTTCTCCAAAGTTCTAGAAACTTGTTTTTCATCATTGGAGATTTTATTAAGAACGATTTTCGAGTAGAAATAAAAACAAGCTAAGTAAAGGCAACGGCCTGCGGCCATCTTCAGGCAAAACTAAAATCTGAAACAAAAAAGAAAACGCATACGAAAGCGTTATAAGTGTTGGTTGGAATTCTAACTAATCTCTTAGTAGTCACACACTTGGGCTTACAAGAATGCTTAAGGCGTTCAAACGGCCTGCGCAACACAAGGAGACCGAAGACTATACTCTGTTCTTTAGTAAAAAAAAAAAGATAATGCTTTTGCTGGTAAATCATTAATATTCAGATGTAAAGGTTTCCTAGATGCACGCTCATGCTAGCAGCCAAGCGTTATTTTTCAATTACCAAAGCTTCTGCATGGATTACCATTGTGACGAATTTTATTTGCAATATAAAGGTATCATGGTTGAGATGAGACTATAAAAATAATAAAAATTTAAGGTGTTATCGATTGGCTCATCAAAGTCTTATTAACTGAGCCCACAAGGCTCGACTTCTCCGGAATATTAGACCGGTGCGCTGACTCCTTCATTTTTAGCAGTGTTACAGGTGTTAGCATGCATTTGTATAACGGTACCCTTCAGCCGGCTGGAAACTCTATTTTTCTAACTACGATTAAATTTTTCGAAGCCTCGAGAGTGATGATAAAGGCCGGGGCTCCATCGAAGTAACGAGCGACACGCGATGTAACAAATTTCTTGAATGAATACGTAGCACAAAGTACAACAATCTACTGTCCCCACCAACGCAACTTACATTACGAGACACACTGTCACTCACAAGCACTATATCTCCTGTAAAAATCGCATTGTTTCACTGGTTGCGTCGGTGGGGCCCTGGCTTAAGAATCATCACCTGAAGCTTGATGCATCTGGTGGAGAATGTGCATCTTTCTGAGTGTCAGACAAGTGAAGTCTCGTGGGCTCGACGTCGCCACTGCCATGTGTTTGTAATAACAACTCTGTTGCTCTACTGGAAACTGAGAAATGATGACCGTAACCAATAAACGAGGTTTCGAGAGCGTCAATAACCCATCAACGTGTTTAGCAATAACGAAGTTTTATGTCGATCGTAATTTCGGTGACGCAGGTCGAAATAAAGTCACTTGCTATTGCCCGGCAGAAGTAGGATTTCGAAGCTTGATTTGTCCGAACTTCTAACACCCGGGCCGGTTTTGACCAGTTGAACCGACATTGACTCTAACTTGATTGGGGTCAATTTAAATTACAAAGAAAAAACACTCTTTCACTCCGCAATATGCAGTTTTCCATCGGTGCTACCTAATCGGGTTACTTCTAACACCTGCAACACCGCGTATCTGTGGCGAAACAAACGCTTGCCGTTTCATATGTCAAGTCTCAAAGTCTTAATTTCTCCATTCAGGCTAACGTGCCCCAAGTAAATTCATTTATTTTATTCGGGCTACGGAGTTTTCTGGCTATTCATTTGCATAATTTATTCGTTTCCCCTACTGAAATGGATATTTCGGAGCAATTACCTGATACGCTGTAACTCATGTGGCAATCGTCGCTTCCGTTTTTTCGGCATTGTGATTGCAGCGCAATTTTTGAACGGTGGGGTTGATGGTATTGCACAGGTAACCTTAGAGTTGTGGTGGTGAAGTGACAGCCAGTCGGCATCACACCAAAGGAGGCCTGGGTTCGATTCATGGACGGCACGGTGCAGATTTACGCTGCCTAGAGCACTCCGTCAAGGAGAAGAATCTCAAAATGATTCTCAACTCTGACTACTTTTCCTGGTTTTCACACTACCAGTTCTTCAAATTCTAGAACAAACGCTAAAGAAAACCTCGTTAGGTATATCCACTGTATGCGAGATAATAAATGATCTTTATTTACTTCAATACGCCTCTGGACTCCGCCAGCGACTCGAGCCAATTAGCGAGAAGGAAACCACTAAACCAAAACCACCGAACTCTTAACTATGTACTTATATATATTATGATAAAATGATGCTTCAAGAAACTTTGCTTCTTGACGATGATATTTCAATTAACGTAAAATCTTACGGGTCATTCTCAATTTCGGGAGTGGACAGTTCTAAGAATATTCACCGTGGCAGGACAAGTGCGGTCTCTCATTCCTATGGTCTAACAATGTTCTAAAAAAATCTAAAGGTATAAATTTGACTTTAGAATAATAGGTTTCACATATAAAACGTCAGAAACTGAAGTCATGTTTTTAAATGTGTATTTGCCAGATGCGTCATATGGTGTAGACCATCAGAAAAAAATACTGCAGTAATGGAAGGTGTCCTCAAAACAACAGCCACTTCGAGTAACTTTGTACTTGGAGACTTCAATGCCAGGCCTAGCACAGCTGTGTATAGTAATCTACGTGACATGTTATTAGGAAATAACATTACATTTGCCGATGTTTCCATACTCCCCTCAAATACATATGCCCATGTTAGTAATAGGGGTGGCTGGTGTTAGTTGGCCTGATCATATTGGTCTCAATGAATAGTGAGAATATTAATGCTATTTGTGTATTTGGGCCCTATAGTACGTAATGTGACTATTTGCCTCTTTCCTGTGAGATCAGCTTATCTCATTCATTTAATGAAGTGCCACATGAACACGCCACATGTGAGCGTGTAAATTGGAATTTCAATGACAGAAATCTTGTCCGTGCCTGCCAGCTTATTCTGAATGACTGCCTGGGAAAATATCAATGACATTGATACATCCTCTCGAGGAGGGCAATGTGCGCTCTTGTCTGACATACGATCCACCACCCTTGAATATGGGCGTCGTGTATTCAGTATTGCACCCAATAGAAATATGAGGAACGTACCAGGCTAGAATCAATATGTACGAGAACTTCACCAAGCTATGTAGCAAGGAGGCCTCGTAATGGCCAACTGTGGGTGAAAAAAAAAAAGCTACACGATAGTTACCGAATTGCCCTTAAGCAACTGCGTAGGCGTGTGGACGAGCTCAGAGCAGAAAAACTAAGTAGCAAACTTACTCAAAATAGGGGCGTTGACTTTTGAAAGGAAGTTAAAAATCTAAAACCGAAGGTGCATACTGTTGCCCAATCGACATATGGAATCACAGGAGAATGTAACATTGCTGAATTCTGAAAATCTCATTATGAAAGCATTATGAACTGTTTTGATGACAATAATCATACAGATTACGTTGATAGTACGTATTCCATTTGACATGAAAAGCTGTTCCACTGTTTAATTTAAATCTCGTATCAGGTCTCATTCCCTACGGTAGCTATGGCTCTTAGCTTGTACGATGAAAGCAGCCATTCTAGTGAGGTACGTGATGTATTCATGCTCCTAACTATTGACAAAAAACTGTAGTCGTGTTTACAGGTGGTAAAAATACACAATGCCCTGATTCGCTGTCCCAAATTATCACAAAGGGCACTGGGCTTGAAACATTCTCTCCGCGAAACATTTGAAATGTAAATCTACACGTTGTAAAGCCATGCCGCGACGCAGTTTATATTCTTTTCATGACCTTTCTGCAATAAGATATAATTATTTTTATAGCCATTATATTGATTTGAATAACCATGCGTCTAATAATCTTCATATAGTGGAAGAAAATGCAATAGTATTTTAAACTATACTATACTAGTACATTTTGCTGTTCTATTTTCATAGAAGATTTTTTCAGTCGTGAGGCTGGGCATCATAAGTTGACCCAAAGGTGCCAACTTTCATATTGGAAAAAGTTATGGCTGCATCAGGATAAGTTTCAATGATATCATCTGGTCTTCCGCTCTCGCTGTCGCATGGACCTCTCCAGACTCCAGGATCTGCAGGATCAGCGTCTGCAGGCCAGATACCGTCTAACCATAGCATGTATTCTGTCGGATCCGCCCACAAGGCAAAGGTCATCACCAGACCTCTGTCCAAGGCATCACCCATTGCCTTCAGTCCACCGACTTCCGAAGAATAGTCTACTCCTCCAAAGACAAGTTGAGAACTTGCACAAAAATTATCGGTGATGGAATGGTAGCCTTCCAGACCTTCCCACATGGCATTTGGATTCTCAATGACTTCGCCGTTTTGGACGTACAAGCGCCTAATCTCTACAAGGTCCCCGGAGTCTGTACCGTCATTGGTGACGAACTGAGTGACCACAGTGAAAGGGAGTCGTGAGTCGACAGTGTAGCTGTCGTTCGCGCCATAAAACCAGCGTTGATTCAACCTTCCAGTTCAATATTCACAACCTTCTTTATCGCAGACTCCGTTGTAACGGTCGTCACCGTCGCCGCACTCCACACATTCGCAGAGGTAATAGCCTTCGACTTGGCAGCCGTGGGTTGTGAAGGTTTGGGCCGCACTGTAACAAGGCGTGATTTTAGTTCAGGTAAAATTCGAGTCTATGTAAAATTATGAGTTTCTTTTCTGGAGCATAGGCTTAGTCAAATTAGGTTCACCTATCCAATTTCATGAAGAGTAAAGTTTGATTCACATTACACATAGTTCTTAACGCAGTCACAGTCCGTCATGAGTCCAAATGTTTTACCGCATCCTTGCAAGCAACAGAAAATGACCAGCTTTTTGAGATGTAATTCATAGCAGATTTCAAGAGTAATCCGAAACTTTACAGGCGACACTTGCTGAGCCAGTTGACGGGTTGGCTAACATTTTAACAACTCTCGTGCTAAACACGCTGTCGTGCTTGCAGGAAAGTAATAAAACGCTAAAACATTTTGCACTGAGTATGAGGAACAAATTACTGTAGTGTGAACCATGGCTTCACGCCTCCAATATGCCTTATAACTAGCTGAGCACATCACAACAGTCCTTCATGACGTCCTTCCTGTTTGTTTTCTTTTCCTTTAATTCTTTCTACTCTAATGACAATCTTAGCTGCTCCCTCTCTCGTTTTCTCCTCTTTGCCTTCACTATGTATGTGGGCCTCATTTGACTTCCCCAGGATACATCGTTTATTTCTTCTTTTTGATTAGATCGCAGCAAAAGCAGCGGGTACGTAGGCCTAAACCATGGCAATAATGATATTGCTATTACATACTGGTAATGTATGAATGGGCCTTTCCTCTGTTTAGTTTTGTCTGACTTGCTGCTTGCACGTTCATCGACCCATAATGGATGGGTTCAACATGGTACCTGACGTGCTACAGTGCGTGAACCTTGAGTCTCTGTTCCTCTATCACTTTAGGTCATCTTTTAGTAGTAAGAGTGGCTTGAACTTTTACTGGTAAGAGTTTTAATAATACTGTCGTTCATATAATAAGGTTAAAACTACGTACAATGTTAACGAGGCATTATGTCTTATCTGGGGTCACTATATGGTCCAACTGAAAGTTGCGAACGGAATATAGTATTCTCTAATTATCCCCACCAAGAAATGTTCAGTGTGAGCATAACTCAAATCCTCAAATGTCTATATGGCCTTCTGTTGTCGCGAGTTAAGTTCTGCCCGAATTTTAAAGAAGTGATAGACGATCCAATTATTTTTAACAACCCGTGCATACGCATATGTACAGTTATATGGGGCTGTCAATGCCATCATTGTTTCTTACATGACCAATGGAGCTGGACATCAAAAGTTTTATCTACTGACTAAAATATCCTTTTGGCAGTCAATTTTTTACTCTGTCGGCGAAATACCAGTATTTTCGATCTGTATAGGAAGAACTCGTCGGCAACAGATTATCATTGAAACAAAATAAGTTCTCACTCTACGAATAAACATAAATTAATGTTTTTGTTGATACACTGTCAAGATGTTACGTTCTGATGTCATCCATCTCAATACATGCTAGCCAACTCCCTAATGAAATGCTGTCAACTTCCCCTATAGACTTCACTCATTTTGTCGCGAACTACGACAGAAGTTCAAAACTTTTTGCAAGTGAAGCATGAATTTAAGTATTCGAGGCAGCACAAGTTTCCCGTGGCTTTCAGTAACACAAACTTTAGCATAAACTGGAAAATAAATGGCAGCTCTGTCATTCTTGCTTCCGTATCGCTCAAAATAACTTAAATTTTTGAAATAAGTGCCTTGAATTCTAGAGCATGTCCTGGACTCTCGCTGCCACAGGAGTGCCACTACGATAGAGTCAATGTGCATTTGTCTGTCTTTTTGACCCGCTTGAAAGATCCACAGGAGGGGCAACAAATAGTGGATGGCAGCAGTTTGCCTCGTTCAAGTACGCTGTCATTTCAATTTACGTTCGAAACACGATGTAAAAGTTGAAATTTTTTCTGCCAAACTCGTAGGAGTGATGACAATTTTGCCTTTATTTTTAAAAGAAAAGGAAAGGTAAATGCAATGCTTGGAAAATCAGCGCTGACTGTTTTCATCTTTTTCGATATGCTACATCGAAGAAGATGCAGGCAAGTACGGTGTATCCTGCAATTCGTTGCCATGTAGGCAGGAAAACAAGAATGCATCACAAGCTGTGTCAATGGATCGGTTATTCTTCACAGTGATAACGGAAAGTAAACCCACACAGGTATTCGTATGTTACCTATTTGCTTCCCAGATGTCCAGTTCAAAGCAGCACACTCCCTTTTCCGAGATTCCTTCAACATTGACCTCTCCTGCAGCGTATCTGAAGTCGTGCTTGCACTGAGCATCACAGTTACCAAGCCCGTACTTGGCTCCCGCCTTGTTGGTCGGATACGACGCCATCCCACCGTCCTCCTCGACTTCTGTAAAGAACAAAGCTCCATTTGTGCCGCAAGGTAACTTAGAGATGTCAACACCGAACGTAAATTCTCTATTCTTCAATCTGAACATGCGGTACCTATCTTCAGTTGCCAGTAGATAGCCGAAAGAGCCTGAAGTACAGTTAGTATGATACTTGAAAGTCACTGACGTTTCTGCTGTGGTTATTCCAAATACTACACGTAAGTCTTCCTCACTGACGGCGCCAACTGCACAGTTTTCTGCACAGGTCAGCCCGTCCGGACAAAGAATTGGGTCATATCCGTCATCGGTAATGCACCTTCTCTGCTGATTCTCTTTGAAGTACAGCGGTCGGTCTCCATTGCCTAATACGAATGCTGTAGGCTCTGTGTAGCACCCAACCTCGTCACACACCTGGAACACATGATTCAGTTAGGGTAAATAGTTTTGAAATGGTTGCAGAGTTTCGCTCCTGCCTGTGACGTCACAGCGGACCCCGCACGCTTCAAGTCCGAAGTAGAAGCAGAGCTTTCTAACCAGAAATGCTGATATGTAACCATATGTTAACGTTAAAAATGCAATGTAGGTAACATTATACTGACATAAATCTATAATTGCAATTATCTAGCCGTTTGTATAAGCATTGCCGTGAAACAACGTAAAATATAAAGTACCAAAGTACTCGATACAAATGAGAAATACACACAAAATGTCGAATTTGAGTAGGAAAATTACTAATAACCTGTGTTCATCATCCAATCGTCCGGAAGTTTAGCAGCGTCATTGTCAACACAACTTTGTGTATGCCACAAAAAGTTATGAAAATTTTTACCTTCAAATCAGTTTTTTTTTGCAAATTTCTCTAGACAAGTTACGGACATGTCTCCAACTTTGGTGGGACCTAAATCTCAAAAAAACGGTGCACTTTTCTGCTAATTCTAAGGTACACTTCCAGACTATTGGATGAGCGAACGCGTTGATACAAATGAACAGTTACTGTGAACTCGCCTTTAAGAAAATGTTTGCAGCCATTCTTTTCACTCAAGTTATTACGCCAGCGGTTTGCCTCCGCAGCGCGACAGGCTCAACTGCATTATATGAGGAAAAATACCTGTTAATGATGCACCTAAGTCAGTGGTTCCCAAACTTTGTTTTGCCTGGCACCCCTGGAAAATTTCTTGCATGTTCTCGCACCCCCTACAAAATTAAGTGCCCATATGATGATCACAAATGAAATTTATACTAGCTTTTGTGCTACAAATTTAAGTTACTGTGTTAATGACTCAGAACAGTGCACAGTATTTCGAACCCCTGAAAAGGTTCTGTTGCATCCCTAGGGGTACTATGCACCCCAGTTTGGGAACTCCTGGTCTAAATACAACACCTACAATACAGACTTATATTGGGCTGGGCCCGCTATGACGCGGCCCCCGATCGTTTTTTTTTTTCTTCGTATGCTTTTCTTTTCCTCCTGTTATTATTTCTCCTTGGGCTATGGCCTACACTTAATTACTCATGTCTGTAGTATAGCTTGCATGCTGGGGGTGACGCTGCCTTGCATACGACCTATTGCTCCGTCAAAATTTAATGATATGCTCGTAAAAATCTCCGAACAGGTGAAACCTAGGGAAACGTTACTTGGCCTGCTGTTCGTGAAGTTTTTGAAGTTATCGGCAACACAGTTTCCTACGCAACTAATTTGCTACTCCAACTGTATATAGAACCTCTGCCGTTTAAGGGGATCAACGCGGATTTTTCAGAACGATCCAGATTTTTCAGAACTTTATTTATTGACCGATTGTTCTGAAATTTGCACAGTATATGTAATTTTGAAAAAGAAACACATTTTGCTACTACAACTTTTTTTTATTTAGACCTAAATTTTTGAAAAATGGGAAATATTTATTTTTTACTATTATTTTCTCAGAAATGCCAAAAGAATAGAAGTCTATGAGTTTTTATGCTAGAGCAAAACTAAGACAGTTTTAGAATGTTTGAAACATTCCTAACCAAACAACGGCCCTGGTTTTTACGTTTTCTTTTCCTTCTGATATGCGATTTTCGATCACTTACAAAAATATTCATAAATATACCGCAATTTTCGGATTTGATCTGTCATGAAAAATTTGAAAGAGAAAATAATAAAAAAAAAAACGGAACCGTCGTTTTCTTAGCAATGTTTCAAGGATTCCAAAACTGTTTTTTGTTTTTCGTAGCATAAAAACTCATTAACTTCTATTCATTTTTAGATGGAAAAATCACATTTTACACGGCAGGCAAAAAAAAAGAAGTAAAATATAATGGTGAAAAGTCATAGAATGTACTTTTTTGCACTTTGACAAGATTAAATATAGTATTCATGTTGTATTAGCTTCTATAAATAATATGCATGCTAAATTTAATGATTTTTGACCCCCGTCGGTCCCCATTAGGATACCCTGTTTTGGGTTTTACAGTGCCTAAAATTTCACAAAATTATTTAGGACGTACACCAGATTTCCTTTATTTTTGAACCGATTGTTCCGAAATTGGCTCAGAATATGTATTTTTGAAAAAGATGCACATTTTGCTCAAGCAACTTTTTTGATTTAGGGCTTAGTTTGTGAAATAGTGGGAAATGAATATATATTGTATATATATTTCTATTATCTCCAAAACTAAGGTTCTAAATGAAAAAAAATTGATGGAGCAAAATGCATTTCCTTTTCAAAAATACATATACTGTGCGAATTTTAGAGCAATCAGTGCACAAGTGACAATTTTGACCTCCCATGCCCCCCCTATGGGCCCCTTTTTGGGGGGTTACAGAGACCGTAACTCCATAATAATTTGGGACACACTTTTCCTCTACTCAAGGACCCTTTTTCAGCAATATGACAAAGATTGACAATTTTGACCAAAAATCACTGGGTCGATCATCTTCAGACAGTTGAGAGGATGGTGATTGCGCTGAGTCAGAGTGGCTGAGATAAAATCTGAATTCTTGGAGACTATTGGCATATAGATGTGGATTATGGAACGCAAGCAGACTGGTGGGCTCATGGGCGATTGGTTGATGGGCTATGGTTGCTGACCAACTGATCGGTGGTGCAGCAACTGATTCATGCGCTGAATTCTCCGTGTAGCTTTCCATCCTGTCAACTGCCGGAAGATGACCAATCTTGGTTGAAACGCGTGGCAGAAAGCTTTCCAAGAAACAACCATGGAAGACCAGTACGAAACATTCAACACTGAACAACTGTTTCAGCTTACCGATGGTAGAAGAATCGTTTTTAAGCTAAGACAGTTGGAAAAACTTAATAAAGACATAGTAAACCTACAATTCATCATTGTTTTTAACCAAATTTGTATAAGAGAGAGGCTGCTACCGAACTTTTCTAATGTAAATATATATTGATATATATACATTTGAATATAGATTTGTATGTCTATCCGCCCTATAAAGTGGTCGAAGAAGTTGAGTAATCTTCGTAATTTTTTGTATGGAGTGAGTTTGGTGGGTTGACCTAGATGGTGACTCATGCCACAAAACCAGAACTAGCTGACCATAAAAAATGACGGCGTTAAATTTTCCTCCACAAGGCGAATTTACCTCCACCGCAGCAGATCGTGTGGAGCACGGGCCGTTCTATTTTTCCCGATGTTAATAAAGAAGAGGGATTGGAGTTCAGGGACTGAGGCTGTGCGCTCAACTCGTTCATCAAAAATGACGTCGTCGAATTTGCCCCTACTGCGGGTAATGGTCTTATGCCACAAGGCGTTGTAGTTCAATATAAAAAGGCGTTTGCTCAGCGTGAAGTTTCCACTGCATCGCAGAGATGCAGTTAAAGAAAGCATCAGCGAATGTGATTATGCACAAAAGAAATGAAAACTCTAACGAAGACTGAGCTTCTCGAACTGCTGAGAAGAAATTCAGCTAAAAAATGTGTGACATATCTTATACCCGACAGGATCGAAAACTCTATCAAAGATACAGCTTTCCATCTACCACGCTCAGAAAAAGAATCATCGTCGTCATATCAAAAAGTGCCAAACTCGTTTCGAAAGTGAAGCCAGATTCAGAAAATGCAGTATTTCCACTTTAGACCATTTCAGAAGCTAATGTATATTTGCCACCGTTATTCCAAGCGCTGAAATTGTAGGTTATCTCAACAGTACTTGAAGTTTCTCCTATTAAATCCTTAGCACCGCGACGGAGAGATGGACCAACATTGGAGCAAGCAAGCAAGCACTCGACCAACAAGTGCGTATTATTATATAGTAGATTATAATGAACATAATATTAGAGTCACTTAAAGTGTTACATGATGACACCCCTAGCACCTTGATGGCACAGCTTTATGATAGGACTCAGGAGCGACCCGAGCCGATGATGTATATGAGTACTTCAAAACATACTAAACTTTTCTCTCATTTCTTACTGGAACATATAGTCGCAAACATGGGCTTTTCGTGCTTATACTAATGCTTCGGTTGGTGCTATTACAGCTAGTGTGTGTAGTTTATGCTTGAAAATCTCACCTGAATGGGCAGCGGCGGATGATATTCTACCACATTTGTACCTGCATTCCGCGCTAGCGTCGCACCGAGGACGCTTAACAGTATGAGAACTGCTTTCATATCTTGGACCAGCTTCTCACGGAATAGACTACTGCTGAGAAATTGTTGCTCTCGTTTTATATGTGCAGTGGCACACATGCAATAGTTCCCACAATGGGACTTGAGGTCCGTGCGTTGCTGATGTGTCGTGTACTTGTTTTGGGTGTGTGATTTAAATATTGAGTTATAATGCAAGTAAAATTATTTACATTAGAGCCCTGAATGCTAGACTCTCGTTCTAACTTCTAACGATAAGATCGTCCTACACAATTTTTACCAGATACCATATGTTTTTCAAAGTTCATTGTGAACGTTCAGCAGGTAAATACCAATGATTATTTCTATTTATGTATCTTAATCGCCAGGCAAAATTTTCTAAAATAAACAGTTTTTCTATTTTCTATTCGTTTAAGTTTTTTAGGCAATGATAACTCGAAGAAACCTTTCAGTGAGATAGCTCATGCAGCTAAACAGTAAAATGAAAGGAAATTAATAAAATAGGTTTATGACCCATTGCGAACCGGGAGCTCCATTATACGAAGTTTTCATCCATGAAATCTATTCAATTAAAGACTCCTTGACGACCACATGATGCTTCACATACGACAAATTGGAAGCGGCGGGATTCCTTAGGTTAGTTACACTGTCCGTATTTACTTTTTGAAACATCGTTTTTTCGTACATAATTCACTTTCTAGATAACTGTTACTCATGTTATTCTTTCGTCTAGAATAACGACACACTGTTGCTATATGATGAACCTCATGGGCATATTTGCTTGTCTTTGTTGCTTGGTATCATATCCCCTAGTTTTCTTGTTTTGTGATACCAGTTTGTGGCTACGGAGGCTCAAACTTTTACGTAGGACGTTCGAAATGTTTTGGCAACAGCGTATCAAAAGCAAAATTAATTGAGGCACATATTTATTGAGCCTTTCACTCCTTCAGTGCGCTCACCTCCAACGCTTACACATATATGGAGCCTTGTCCCCCACCTTACAGAGCTCTTAGACTGCTCACAATTAGAGCAGGTATACTTTACAGTTGTTCATTTATTCTTCTGGCAAGGTTCTGTGCTGAACAAAGCAGAATAGGAAAGTATACCGGTTTATAACCACTCTGAATACTTCGTTCCGTGGATGACCCGCCTCCAGAAAGATTTGTGTTTTAGAAGTGTAAAGCTTAATAAATGTGTATCTGTATCAATTTTGTTCTTGCTACTTCATTGCCACAACATTTTGGACACCCTTCGAGTATACAATTTTGTCAATGTAGAATTTAGGCACTGCGTCCGCCACAATATCTCAACGTCTGCCCTGTCGTGGAACAGCACTCGATCGACCCTCCCACTCGCGGACCTCTCACCTACTGATTTCGGATGCATTCCACAAGACGGTTTCAAATTTTTCCAGTTAAAAAATTTAGTAAATTGCAGAGTGTATTCTTCAAATTTTCAAAATTGTTGCAAGTTATAGTCTATGGTTGATGCCTGTTGGTCTCCTCTCTTATTATTGCCGACATACGAAATGTTAAATTCGATCAGGAGGAAGGCCAAATTTTAGTTCTTTAGTAGAGAAGCATTTGCTTCTGCGTATTTGATAACATCGTATAAAAGAAGTTAATAGGATATCTTCTCGCATTTTCTCAGAATTGCCGAATGATAATAATGATATATATTTCTTTTCTTTTCTCGGATTTTATCAAGAGCGACAGAAGTTTTGCAACATATTAACTGTATAATGCTAACATGCTTTGTTTTACATCTTCATGATACTATTTTATCAACTAAAACGTCATTAAAATTGAACTGCATTTCAGTCTCCGCCTCAGATTGTCCTTCCTTTACAATCTCTTATCGATTTGCGTGTAAAGTAACATGACTAATTAGAAGTCAGATCACACAAATACATATAACGGGCAGATTGCTTCAAGGCGGAACTTGCGCGCGCCAACAGTGTGGCCATACTATGAGTATGTTTAATTGGCCGCCGAAATTGAGCCTTTGAGTTTTGACTTGCCTGAAACTGCAGACTCAAACTTTGGATTTACCACATTTAATCGTATTGTATATGCTGGCAGCAATACGGATACCTTGAGCGGCCTGAAAACTCCAGTCTAAGAAAAAGGAACGAGCTTTTAAAAGTCAAATTAAGGGTCAATGCCTGAAACAATTGAGCGGGCCGAAACCAGGACACCTGCCTGAAGTTTCAAACAAGTCAAACTTACACTGCTTCTTGTTGGCACCAAATCGAAACCATACTTTTTCTACGAAATTTCACGAGTATTCCTGAAAAACTTGAACAGTTACATAGAAGGTAGCTCTGTTGCATGCAATCCTGTCGAGAACCGGGACAAGGAAAAAACTTACGGGAAACCAAGATTTTTAGTCCGACTAGCGCCTGACATTATCCAAGACGGTCGCTTACAGTACAGCTCCCACTTCTTCGAATAGATAAACATTTCAGAGGCTCGACGGGACTCGAGCCTAGGGGCTCAGAACACTCGCAGCGGTAAGCGCAGCACGTTAAATCCTTGCTATACTGGAGAGGAGCAGTGCTTCATGATACATTTGTCTCAATAGGAATAAAAACACTGAGGCAACAATAAAAATCTTCTAATTGGCATTCAAACCAGCTGGTTTCGACACTTCGTCATTATCAATGAATGCATCTGTAAAATAAAAAAGCAAAATTCATACCGTGAAATATTTTGACATCTTGACTACAGAGGAATTGAAAGTAAAATTTGAAGAAGACAAAAAATTATAGATTCACATTGTATAAAGAGGTCCGGCAGATTGATCTACATATGTTTAATGACTAACCCGCGGCCCTGCCCCTGACCGCCCGTCCTCATTCTTCCCCTAGACAGCATAGTGACAGCACGCCCCACCCTCTCTCTCTTGATCAATTTCCTATTTTAACTGCTGCTCCAGATGCGAATGTTAGGGTTTTAGAATCCCTTTACATTGCTAAACAGCGACCATCATTAAACATAGATCAATCTGCCGGACCTCTTTATACAATGTGAATCTATAATTTTTTTTCTTTTTTTAGAATTTCACTTTCAATTCCTCTGTAGTCAAAATATTTCACGGTATGAATTTTGCTTTTTTATTTCACAGATGCATTCATTGATAATGACGAAGTGTCGAAACCAGCTGGTCTGAATGCCAATTAGATGATTTTTATTGTTACCTTAGTGTTTTTATTCCTATTGAGACTTCGGTTCCCAACCAATCGCCCTTTATCTGAAATGATGCATTTGGTACCGCAGCCCTGCCTTTTATGCTCTACTAGTGGACCCGTGCGTGAAGAATTCACGCAATAACCTATACGTTTGCGTAATGCCTCTAGGCCGGTGCGGAATCTCCTCTTCTCTTATTTGTTTCCTAATTTTCTTCTTTTCTTCATTGATCCTTTGTCGTGCTGTCATCCTTAGGTCTTTTATATAGACAGGCCGAAGTAACATCTTGAGTAAAATACTCCAACAAACTTATACAAAATAGCAGCTTATATACAATGTAATCATTCCGTAGCGAAGATACCGTTGATACCGTCTTCCCACCTCAAATATCTGTTTCATTTGAGGTGCTCAAATTTTGACCTATGTAGAGAATACTGCTTCGTCAGAGGAAAACAGTAAGCTAGGATAAATAATTGTCTACTGCCCGTGAAAATTTATGTTTCGTTAGTTTCGTTGACAATTGCATCAAAATGGGAAGAATAGCTCATGCAACGAAATCATCTGTGGGAAGAAACTACGAATCAAGAAGCATGAGAGTGCCAACGGAAGCTTCAGATATCTTCAGTGCTA
>LQNS02278160.1:15537478-15551336 GCA_001587735.2 Parhyale hawaiensis
GAACCACTCTACAGATAACCCACAACACAACCACTCACAACAAAACAGATCAATCTACATCACAACGGTCTGACGACCTTATTTTTCCAACTGCAAACCACTCAGTAACCTAATTGCATAAACTACCCTAACTAAATCGGCACTGCCCGGTCATTCATTCTCTTCATCTTCACCTTTCTTCCATTTTCCTCTCTACCTACTAACATCTCTCCTACTATCGTCTAATTTTCTCCTCTCTTCACTCCACTCACCCTATATATAAACAGGGTACAAGTTCAGTTTGGTGGGAAAAAGTGTTATCACTGGGCTTGAAGTAATTCACATGAACTATACTTGGTTGCTTCGTTAGGATGAGCGGAATTATTGCAGAATAAATCGTAGTAAAAAGAAAGCAGCAATTGAAAGACGTGAACAATCCTCCACAGCAAATAAAGCCTTCTGCAGGAGCCCCAAACTTTAAACGGCCAAAGCTTCGGAGGCCACCTTAATCCATATTCTTCTCGTTTTCGCCCCAACTATAAATATATATAGATAGACGTCGCTAAGCTGCGCATATCAACGGCTATAAATTGTGCTTGCGTGCATGCATGATCGTCTCTTTTGCTGAGATTCTTTCGTATTTTCTTGTTTTTTCCTCGGTCATTTATATCACACTGACATAATGGCTATACTCATAGAGGGCCGGGGTGTAAGTACCGGTGTCTCTAAGGGAATGGGTCTGTTGGTTTGTCTACTGCTGCCTATCTAAGCTAATTCATCCGACTTCTTGAAATAAGAATAGTTAGCCTAACATGATTACTACCAGTTCCACTACTAGGCATCAAAGTACGTACGGTAAAGCTCTTTTCATTGGGACCAGATGCAGTAGAAAATATTATATAGCAGAATTTTTCCTAAATGTCTCCTACGTACTACTGTGCTTGGATGCAAGGAGAAAGCTGTTTGATTGTTTCTTTAGTTTGTCTTTGTTGTACATAAAACAGAAAACCGTTGGGTTATTCAAAGTCAGTGTTTCCCAATCGCGGGGTAAATGACCTCAGCTATGTAATGGACCCATCTTTTTCAAGTAATGGACCCTCGGTGTGAGAAGAGGTAGCCTGATGATAGCAGGCTACATAGCCTGTGCAGTTCATAATGTGGTTAAGAAAAAAAAAAACACCATTTAATGCGGCAGTGATAATTGCAAAATTACATTTTGGGGTAGCAACTTTGAATGGGTTGGCAAACATTGTCCTAAGGAGATATAAACCCTATAAATGGTTATATATTCGTCAAGTTTATAGGGCATAGGCAATGCATTCTCAATCGTCAATGAAAATTTAATGCAACACATAATAATATTATGATGCAGCGTGAGTTTAAAAATTCACCGAGTGGAGTTTGAGAAACCGTGGTGGTGAGAAGCGATGAAGAGTATAAGCAATACTTTTCCATCTTAGTAATACTGTATTTAAATTTTTACGTTTTTTGCATATACAGATGATTACAAAAACAGTGACGACGTTGAGATTAGTGAAACTGTTGCCATTAATTTGATGACGGTGTCGATTAAATTTTGAATTCATTTAATATATCTAAATTATAAGAGAGCCACGATAAACGTTACGCAAACATGATACGGCGTAGCATCGAAAACGATCATCGCTTGATATTCCCAACAGCGCCAGTCTTCATCTGCTAAGTTTAAAAACTCGGATACTGTACTATTTATGGATCAACAACACAAGTCTTGAACTGAAGTTCGCGTTTAATTTATTATACTGTTATGGGTGTAAATCTTTGAATATTATTTTCTCCGTATGTACTCGTACATGTGAGTCAGTGACAGTATATAAATACATCTGCCCGGCTGGACGTCGGACCTTGTGGTCTCTTTGAATATAGTTGAAGTGATGGGGAAATTACTATTGCCTTTCTCATCTTGTGCTGAGTTACTTACTCCTCCCCTCCTGCTTAGGGGTACCCTAGTATCTCTGTTTTCATTAGACCTGCTTTCCCTGCCCACATAGCGTGCTTTCTCCGAAGTACTACTGAGGATCATTCTATCAGCTCTACTTCTTTCTCCGTCTGCAGTTATTAAGCACTACACCTTCGTTTTGTCAACTTGCTGTATAACCTTCTTGCCTGCAACAAACCCTCTGTGTAAGGAGCCCTTAACTAAGAGAACATCAGTGCTGATACTTCAGTACTAATATTCATCATTGTTACCTGTTAGCCTCCCAGATGTCGAGCTCAAAGCAACACACGCCAGTTTCCGATTCGCCTTCAATGTTAATTTCTCCAGCCACGTATCTGAAGTTGTGCTTGCATTGCCCGTCGCAGCTGCCCAGACCGTACTTGGCTCCTGCTTGGTTGCTAGGGTAAGAGGCCATTCCTCCATCCTCTTCCACCTCCGTAAAGAACAACGCTCCATTTGTGCCGCACGGCATTTTAGATATGTCAACATCGAACGTGAATTCCCTATTTTTAAACTTGAACATGCGGTACCTGTCCTCACTTGCCAGTAGGTAACCGTTGTTTCCTGACGTGTAATCCGTGTGGTATCTGAACACAATGGACGACCCGGACGTTGTTATGCCAAATTTTATGTCCAAGTCTTCCTCGGTCACCGCTCCGATCGCGCAGTTCTGAGCGCAAGTGAGACCGTCGGGGCAGAGGTCGGGGTCGTACCCGTCACTGGTGATGCAACTTCGCTGGTCCTCAATGGAGTACAGGGATCGTCGACCGGCATTCATCACGAAGCTTGTGGCTTCCGTGACACACCCATCTTCGTCGCAGACCTGTTGTGCATTAGAGAGGTACTTTGCTTACCTGAATTAAGTTTGTTCGTCAAAAGGCTTATTGATTATTAAAACCTTAGGCTATGAACCCTCAAGAAGTTGTGTCGGGGGAAGACTATCAAATAACTATAATCACATTACTGTTCGGATACCGCTTTAGTACTTAGTCCCTAGTTTGTATAATTTTGAAGATTTTCAGTACAAGATATAAAACGAATAATTTGAGTAAAAAAATAATGTCGTTAAAGTTAAATCAGTGAGCAGATAATTACCGATGTTACCTCAGAACCCGAACACCGCTACTTAAACACTCAGTACCCAAACTTTACTTCAGAACCTGAACTCACACGACTAAATAGGCTTTCACAGACGTGGGTGAGTGTGGATAAGCAGACACAACCCACCCCAGGCAGAAACGGCTGAAAGAGACTCATCTGGCTTGTTATATGGAAGATGACTTCCCTTTCAAAAAATGACAATTTTCTCCACAAGTTTCTTGCCTCCGTCCACATACGTGTGCAACTGTTCTCAATACAAGTAAATGGTATAAAATGTTTATTTTTCGTTTACTATAGACATGTAGGTGCAGTATTATTATGCAAAGTTTTCACTCAAAAGTACTTTGTAATGGGCACGATTTGAGACCTGAAACGGATTACACAAACTTACTTTATTTCCTAAGGAAAACTTGCTTCAGAACCCGAACAGCACAGAACACGAACTGCATTCATGAATGAATTACATTCAGCTACAGAGGTACCACTACATATGCACTTAGCGTCTCATACGTGAAAATACTTCGTAGTTTCTGTCGTGTTTTGTGAAGTCCGATAGTAAGGCGTATTAGGTAAAAGCACATTATTACTATTTTTAAATCACACCAGGTTGGCGACGTGGGAATGGAGAAACTCCATCGGGTTACAAAACCCCACGCAACCAGCCCAGTGAGTAAAGAAAAAAGAGAAAAAAAAGAAAGAGAAGATCCGAGATCACAGATAGCTCTGTGTACAGATCGTTTACAGCTGCCAATACCAGCACCAGCAAAGACAGAGCCATCAAGACCATTCCAAACATCCACACACGATGGAAGAAAAACACGAACGAGAATACTGGCCCGTACGGAAGCGTAACGGCACCAAGGCTAACTCACGAAAAGCACCAGTACTCCGAGCATACCTCACCCGAATAAATGGCTCCGGACGAAAATCAGACAGTGGATGACGAAGGCAGTTATAAATTTTGTAGAAAAAGCAGACCCCACCAACTATACAACGATGCGACAGATCACAACGCACAACACCATCCAGCATGAACGTACATCGACGAACCACGTTGTCAAGCAAACACTGATGACAATCGGCAGCAGAACCCCAAACTATGGAGCAGTATTCCAGAAAAGGAAGAACAAAGCAATTAAAGCAGCGACGTGTCAATTCTACCGAGCCAAACACCCTGCAAGCACGTCTCATAAGACCAATTTTCTTCTATGCACGTGAGGCAACCAAACGAATGTGGGGCTCAAACGTCAACTTTGGATCGAAATTGACACCCAAGATCGAATGTAGAAGGATTCAATCATATACAGAGTTAACTAATGTCGTTGAAAATTGGCAACTTGGTAGCTTAGTGATTCTGTTGCTACAAGCATGCTTGTTTACGAAATTCAGTACAACAAAGTTATTACAACAAGAATAAACAATATCAGTACGACTAAGCGTATGCACAAAGACAACTTACTGATAGCGAACCCACTCTTCAGATACTGATTCGAATATCAGGGAAATGTCGAAGTATAACACGAAATTTCTAAAAATTATGCCAACTTTCGAGATTCAACTAATGTATTTGTATTGTACATTGAACAGTAGCAGTGATCAGTGTCGCGAACGGAAATTATTATTTGCCATGAAATTTATTATTGTCATGAACGTGTATGTTGCGAGTGGGATCTCTTTATAAAAACGGTAGCACAACAGACTCCTACGCTTTTTCTACAACCGGTTGTTTATATAGAGCTGAATTTGTAAATCTTGAACGCTCTATGTCAAGACAATAAAGAAATAAGGAAAATGGGCAGAAATATATTGGAAGGTGTCCCTGTCATTGGTTCTGCCTGATTTCCCTATAGAAAGCGAAAAGAGATGCACATTGATTCAATACGCAAAGAACTTTGAAGAAGTCATAGTCAAACCAACCATACACTGTTCTTTTCATTAAGGATATTAAGAGTTGCATATCTATACCACTTCACAAGACGATCGCATTGATTATGCACAGCGCTGTTTCTGTTCTGGGGATGGATATAGTTGACATAAATATTTAAAACAGGCAGTAACTTTTGGTTGATAAAATATTTTCACAGAAATCTGACATTTCGTAAACTACAATCTGGCAAGGCTTATTCATAAGAAAATGCGTGCTATAAACCCCATTATTAAAGAAGGGATTTCACGGCCGAATTTCGGATCGGTTGAGCGATGTTTTAGCTCTACGCTCTTGCACCAGGTTGCCTCGCGCAACCTAAGGCTCAGAGCACTTTGAGAATGATGTGCGCTGTTTCAAGCAGAGCGCTCTTCTGGAGGGTTCCTAGATGGAGATGGCCGCATTTTAGTTCTCGCAGGGCAGTCTTCAGGTTCTTCGACATAGCCCCGAGAGCGCCGATGACCACTGGCACGCCGTCTACCTTCATTTGTCACAGTCGTTGAAGTTCGCTAGCAAGGTCGAGGTATTTTTCCTTATTCTGTGTTTCCTTGTCCACGATTCTGGAGTCGAAGGGAATTGAGACATCGATCAGTTTGCCTGACTTCTCCTGTTGGTCTTTGACGGCGATATACGGTCGGTTGGCGTGAATTTCTCCGTCAGTTTCTAGCCTTTTGTCCTGGAAGATATTTTTCACGGATTCATTTTCAACCACTGCGCTGGTACGTGCTCGTACCACCTCTCATTAACCAGGAAGTTATGGAGATGTCGAGAAACCTTGTCGTGTCTGTGCGTTTATTCTCTCTGTTCCAAGACTTCACACTCGCTTATCACCTGGTTGATGGTTTCACCCAGCTCCTGTAAATTCTACAGGTCATTGACACGTTTTTCCTGTCGCTCTTGTTTTGGATATACCTGGTTTGAGGGCTTGCTCTTGGGCTGCCATGATGGTGCCTTCGATTTCCCGATTGAGCTCACCTCTCAGAATCCACTTACAATTGACAAGTACGATTTTGTCCTAACAGCTGCGAGGTACTGACCGAACATGCTCATGCTCTTCCATTTGTTAGTCGTATCGAGGCGTCGTCACTGTTTTGAATTGGTGAGCCGTTTCGATCTCTTTTAGCAATTTAATTTCGATTAAGCATCGTGCCCAAGGCTCGTCGCTCTCTCTGAAGTATCTGGAGAGAGCTCGTTTTTCCGCTTCGACGCAGACCTCTACGCTGATTAGGCCACGGCCCCCCTCTCTTCTGTTGAGGTAAAGTATGGCTGTGCAGTATCTCGGGTGCACTGCTTGGTAGATGGTCATGAGCTTTCGGGATTTGATGTCCAACTGATGATGCCAGTACCTCGAAGCTGTTCAGAACAAAATCGTACCAGACTCATGGAACTGGCTTCTGAGGGGTGAGCTGAAACGGGAAACAGAAGGCACCATCCTGGCAGCTCAAGAGCAAGCCCTCAGAACCAGGTACATTCAAAACAAGATCGACAAGAGAAACGTCCCTGGTACCTGTAGAATTTGCAGGAGCTCTGATGAAACCATCAACCTCGTGATTAGCGAATGCGGAGTGCTGGCGCAAAAGGAGTACAAGCGCAGGCACGATAACGTTGCTCGACACCTTCGCTGGACTCTACTGCGGATCCATAACATCTCGGTCAGTGAGAGGTGGTACGAGCACGAACCCGCGCCCGTGGTTGAAAACGAAGCCGTGTAGATCTACTGGGACAAGAGGATGGAAACCGACAGAGTACTTCACGCCAACCGACCGGATATCGTCGTGATGACAAACAGGAGAAGTCGGCCAAACTGATCGACATTTCAATCTCCTTCGACACCAGAATCGTGGACAAGGAAACGCAGAATAAGGAAAAATAACGTGACCTTACAATCGAACTTCAACGACTGTGACAAATGAAGGTAGACGGTGTGCCAGTGGTCATCGGCGCACTCGGGGCTATGTCGAAGAACCTGAAGACTGCCCTGCGAGAACTAAAATGTGGCCATCTCCATCTAGGAACCCTCCAGAAAAGCGCTCTGCTTGAAACAGCGCACATCATTTGCAGACTGCTCTGAGCCTTAGGTCGGGGGATGTGACCCGGCGTCAGAGTGTAGAGTTAAACATCACTCAACCGATCCAATTTGGGTCGTGAAATCTCCTCGATAAAATAATCCTAAAATGAAATACACCAGACTGGCGACGTGAGAACAGAGGAAACTCCATTTGGTTATCAACCCCTACGCAACCAGGCCAGCAATAGAAGAAAGGAGAGAAAATTAATTAAAGATCACAGAATCACACTGTTTGCATATACAGTACATACAGTTCAAAGTTGCCAATGCCTGCACCAACAAAGGTAGAGCCATCAAGATTATTCCACACATCTACACATGATGAAACGAACGAACGAACGAGAATACTGTAATAATAATGATAATAAATGTTACTGTAAAACGCTATGAAGCCGCTCCTGTTTACCCGGCTATTCAGAGAGTTCGTTGCATGCTACGTGGGCTGTCACACATTGCATGCTACGTGGGCTGTCACACATTGCATGCTACGTGGGCTGTCACACACAAAGGGAAGCTTGTTCTTAGTAAATGAACTTCCAAGCGGCAACTGTGAGGCACAATACAGGCCGAGCTTTATATGTAAGCTTGTATCTACTTCGATTATTGTGAACCCAGTTGCATTGGGCGCCATGACAGGAGCAATTTTTCAAGGCTTTCCAGTACACTGACCGCATCTAGTTCGAATTAAAATGCGCTTTTTTTATAAGAAATGAATATTCTTGGATACAAACCATACCTGCTTGCATAGTCTTTTTCTCCTCAGGGAACTGATGTATCTCAGTGTAACAGAGTATCCAAATTTTGCACTCTTAGCTAGTCCCTTCAGTACTGAGTCAATAGGCATGTTTTGTTTGAAATCTTGCCCAATACACTTAGAGTACACCGCTAAAATTCCATTTCTTTTCTCGTATATCTTTCCCCGGATGTTGAATCAGTAGGGGGCTGTATGTTTCACGAGATGATCCAATATTTTACAAGCCTTCTGTTTGCGCCTCAGTGTTTTCTAAATCAGCCCCTGGATGATTTAAAGAAGCGGCCTCAACTTTCTGTAAGTTGTCTGACTGTTTTCACAACCCTCACCTCAATCGGGAGCGGAGGATGAAATTCTTCAACTAGGGTCCCTGCATTTTGAGCCAGGACGACACCCAGGGTACAAACTAGAGACAGTAACACTTTCATGTCGAATGACAATAATTGTTCTCTAACTCGGCACAAAATTATCCCACTATCTTCAGTTTGTGTCATGGCAAGTGTGTTGCTTCCCACGCCGCAGTGCTGCATGTCACGATGAGCTACCTAAGAAAGATCTGTTTTGTCTAGAGGTAGGTGTTTTACACGTTGCTTTCACCGAACTTCATGCACTTACTGATTTTTATTTATCATCTCTTAGTTGTTTCCATGCGTATTGAAATGACGATAAGGGAAAACCCCAAATTTCTAGCTTTTCCATTTTTTGCTGGTCCTTTTTCTATCCGATACAACATTTTGGTGATAGCAATGCTTAAACCAGGCAATTCAGCTTAGCCAAATATTTCCGTAATACATTGCTCACTTAAACTGTCATCATGTGAGAGGTAAAAAAGTCATAAATACGAACATACAATTCGATCTTACTTTTTCTTGTTATACATCAACAGTAAACTGGACAGTAATTATTAAACTAAGACAGGTCCATACAGTGTGTTACTTTTGATTATGCAAATAGAATTTTACTTAATTTATTAAGATGAGTGCCTAACTTTGAAATATCTATATTAACTAAATGTATGGCCATGTTGCAGATATAAACAGCACTTGTAAAATAAATATTTAGCCATTGGTTAAGTTTATCATACAATTTGCTTACTTACGAGTTTTTTATTGTTACCTCAGATTATGAAACAAGCTAATAAAAACGTCATAAAGAGGAAATAAGTACAAATGAACAGGAATTTAATTAAAATAATTCAATAAACACTGAAACAAGTGTTCAGTAGTGGTAACATAACAAGTTTATTTTGAACATGACAACCTCCATTTTTCATGATTTTTTAAGGCGATTATCAACAGACTTTGTCAGGCTGATATTTCAGATAGTGGAATAGAATCTGCTGCTGTTTTTACTGCATTCCACAGGCTTACTTGGCTCGAAAACTGCCGACCACCTTCATAGACCTTCCTTTTGAACATTGCCCAGAGGTTCTCAATGGGATTTAAATCGGGGCTATTCGCTGGCCAGGTCATAATCCTTTTTGATTTGAATCCTTCATCCGCAAGCCAGTTAGCAGTGAGCCTTGCTCGGTGTGAGGGAGCGTTATCGTGCTGAAATACCAATTTGGATCTGCGTGCGATAGTCTGCTCATCAAACCATGGAATCAAGTTGGCTTCAAGAAACTGGCAGTACCTTTCTGCATTCAGTTTAACTTCTTCTGCCACTTCAAATGCCCAATAAGGGTGTCACCTACTATCCCGGCCCAAAACATTATACCTCCACGTGCACCTTGTTGACGCTTAAGCCATGTCTGTTGAGGTCGATCATGTAGGACCCATCCAGACGCCCATCCATCTTTACCATCAATAGTGGCTCTGCATTCGTCAGTAAATATGACATTATGACATTGGAGAAATCAGTTTTCATGTTTTCCTCAGCCCATTTGACCCTATTTTCTTTATGAGTTTCTGTTAAAAGTGGTCGTTTAATTGCCTTTTTCACTTTCCCTAGCTTCTGCAGAACCTCACAGAGTCTTCAAATATCGCCTTGCTTGTAAAAAGTTGTTTTCTAGCGATAGAAGCTTTCAAATGTCGCATATCCCGAGAAGTCAATTTCCTCGTACAGGCTCTATCCGGAGTTTTCCTGTTGACTTTACCTTCAATTGCATAAGCCTTATTGTTCTGTGATCACGCTGTAATTCCTTCGAAACTTCGAGGGTTGTCTTACCAGAAGCCAAAAACGAAGTCACTTTGATCTTTTCTTTGCTTCTAAAACCGCATTTCTTGCCCATTTTGACTAGAGAGTGTTGTTGCATAATCTGGGGTAACAGCAGAACCCCGTGTGATAAGCAAATGTTGCCAAAACGTAGAAAATTGTTCTGCTTTCTTTTTCTCTAGTTGTTTTTATAGTTATAATATACCTGTGTACTAACTTACTATTCACATATTAAATATTTGACACTTATCTTGAAAAATAAGTAAAAAAATTGTATTTGCATAATCAAAGGTAACGCACTGTAGTATATGGTGTTCCAGTAACTTGGAGCAATTCTAAGTATGAATTAAATTTGAGAGCTTGGTGATTTCAATGCTGGAAATATTAACAATCGATCAAGGCGTTCCAGTGATCGAAGCCTGTTACGAAAATGGGCATTCAAGTAGAAATGCAATTCTAGCATTTTGCGATTTGTTTGGTAAACCATTAGCGTGATAAGAATAATTATTGCACTGCATTATCACGTAGCAGGGATTAAAACTCCGTAAAACAACGGTACGTGTAATTTCGGCAGAATATTTGTCTCTACAGTCTCTACCCACTTACAGTATTCAATTAACACTAGAACTGAAGCCTGCTGACCATTTTAAGCGTCATATATTCGTCAATAGGGTACACGAGCAACGACAAACCGATGACAATATTTTACACAAAATCTTTTTTTTTTCCGATGCAGCTCATTTCACCTTGGTAGATTCGTTAATAAGCAGAATTGCCGCATTGTGGGCTGATGAAAACCAATGGATTTTGTTTAACAATCATTAAATCCACAATGAAATGGTCACTGTGTAGGATGCATTTTTACCAGCGCAATTCTGGTACTGAGGCAGACGAGCGGCAACCAGCTGCATTCAGTGCTATGGTTGTCAAAGATTTGGGGTCCTAACCGGACGGTGCCATGTGCCACTCAGCCAGTACAGCAAGAGTTACATATATAGAACGAGGAGTCCCCAGGTCGCATCATCTGTCGAAACAGCGATGTCAATGACCCACCATATCCATGCTACCTGGTACCTTTAAATTTTTTCTTTAGGGTCATCTCAAAAGCAAAGTCTGTGCCAACAGTCAAGCAATGCATCAGCTTAAGGATAATTATATTGGTGAGATCGAGGAGAACTATGCAGAGCTCTCCTCAAAAATTTGTTCTATTGAATGGAGACGTGCTGCCGAAATCGTGGCGGGCATTTAGGTGATATTATTTTTTACACATAATATAATTCTATGGTGAAATCAATAAATTCTCACCAACAACGCTGTTTGATTTACTGCCCAGTTCGATCCGTTTCAATGGGACGCCCTGCATTTTAGGTATGTAATACAGAGTAAAATAGTTTACAAACGTCACTATTGAACAATTCTAATTTTGTGATTAGCATGAAGGAACTCGTTCAACCTTTAAAAATATATGTTCTGCGCTGTGAATGGTGCTGCTAACAATCAAGGTTTCTAGTGAAGTTGCCGACCATCAGCTTTGTTTTCTGTAGTATAAAATTAGACAAGCCCCTAAATGGACCACAGTATATTCTGTTACCTCGTCAGTCACCTTCTGTTTCAATGCATTATTTATTGTATAGTGTTATAGTAAATTACCAAATGTAAAACGTGTTGTAATTTTTAGATAACAACCCAACACAAATAAGATACCTTAGAAAATTATCTTGAAATAACAATTTTGCGAGCCTTTTATCTTACCCAAAATTTATTACCCATTCGTTACATTACCTTGAGCTCAAAAGTACTTGGTAATGATGTGTACTTTATGGTTGAGAGCTCAGATCTCATAGCTCATGCTAATAATAATAACAATAATACATAAGACGAAACAACACCAAATTGAGGACCTATATATTTATTAGCTTAGTTTAATGTATTCTTAGTTTTTGCCAATTCTTGTTGGAACACAAGTTGATAGGAAGGACCACATTGCATTACGGTAGTTGTTCCGATTACAAATGAAGAGTAAAACCATTAGAGAAGCAAGTCTCACTTCCTACCGAACGTAGATCCCAGGGTGCCAACTTTCATGTTGGAGATAGTAAGAGCAGCATCTGGGTAGTTTGCTACGATGTCTACAGGGTCACCGCTGTCTGGGGGACAGGGGCCATTCATTACTCCTGGTATACTGGGGTCAGCATCGGGAGGGTAAAGGCCATCCAGCCACAGCATATGAGTGACGGGGTCCGCCCAAATAGCGAACACCATCACCACACCTCTATCTAAAGCCTCGCCTACGCCTTTCATTCCTCCAACGGTGGGTGTAAAATCATCTGAGCCCATCATGTCCAAGAAGTCTGCGCAGAATCCGTCCGACAGCGAATTGTAACTCTCTAATCCAGGATAGTTCGCTGCAGCGTTTTCGAAAACTACGCCGTCTTGTTCGTAAAACCGCCGTATTTCAACCAGGTCGCCCTCGTCAGTACCGTCAGCCGTGATGAACTGAGTTACAACCGTGAATGGTCGGCTGGAGTCAACGACATAAGTTTCGTTTGCCCCATAGAAGTAGCGCTCGTTCAACTTGAAGTTGTTGTAGCCGCAGCCGAGCTTGTCGCAGACACTCTGTAGTCTGTCGCCATCACCACAGTCGTCTCCCTCACAGAGGTAGTAGCCTTCGATGGAGCATCCGTGAGTTGTGTACATCGCAGCCCACCTGTCAAGTAGCAGAGGATGAATTAGAGCTAATGTCCTGACTCTATGTTAGTAGTTAACTGCACGTGCCTGTTTCCCTCCTGTTAATTGACATGAATGTTGCGAGAAGCTGCTCTTGTTTTCTTGCGTCGATTCAAAAAACGAGTTCTTCTATTATGCCACACATTTTCGGTATTTTTCACTGACTTGCACTCATTCAGGTAGGTAGATGAAGCCAACACGCTTCTAAGGGCCGCACCTCAAGGCTTCAAAGTTTTGAGCAAACAGTGCTTAGTGGGAAGGACTTTCGAATGGCGAGCATTAAGTACTCAAAATCTGACGGTGAGACAGCTTGCGTAAAGCTCGCTTATGATTTTTGGATCTTGGAAGAGCAGTTAGCAAGATCTGTGCAAATAAGTCAAAAGGGCGTGTTGTTATTAAGTTTAAAGGAGTGGTATCATGACTTTTGATGAATCCACTAAATTGATTTATGTGGGAGACTTTCATATGCAGATACTTTCAAGGTAAATAACAAATTAAAAAATCCTTATCACTGAAAGGTAATTAATCGGAAGTTAATTCAGACATTAGATGATTTCGAAGCAATGACATAGTATGATGGCAATTTCATTAGGTGAGCGTAGTGTAAAATTTTATACTCAGCGTTGAGTTCAAATTTACATAACTAGATTAAATTATTATCATGGCAGTATTCTTGGTGGGCGGGTGCGATAATAGCTTAAGTGGGCTGTCCCTTTTTCCATACAATCAGTTCCGCCGTTACCTTAAACCTGTAAGTGCAGTTCCGTTACTCCTTTGACACTGTGAGTTAAGTTCCGTTGCGTTATTGGTATAGTTCAGTTCCGTAAATACCTTAAACCTGTAAGTACCGTACTAGTTCCGCTTTGATACAGTTCCGCTGCTACTTTAGTACCGCAGTAGTTCCGCTAGTGACACAGTTAAGTTGAGTTCCGCTGCGACTCTGATACAGTTAAGTTACGTTATTACCTTGATCTAGTTCCGTTCCGTTCTAGTACTGTTGAGTTCCGTTACTACCTTGACCCTGTAAATTCCGCTTTGCGAGTTCCATAAACATACTTCCCGTGGCGAGTAACATTTGGGTCTGGAACCGCCCTGTGTTGACTTTACCCATTACCAAGTGTTTACTGTTTCCTGGATAAAGCTGTTCCTTACCGTCGTTAAAATATTATTCTTTAT
>LQNS02278160.1:15570837-15584779 GCA_001587735.2 Parhyale hawaiensis
CTAGGTTCTTGGTGGCATCCATGAGGCAATGCGATAACATCTCTGCTCTGCTTCCCGTCGAAGTGAGCCGACAAAAGCTCCGCCCTTGCCAAGGGATCAGTCATGATGCCCCCACCTGGACCAACAAGGGGCGGCAACGAAGGTTCAACAACGAACACTGAACCCTTTAGCTCACTACACCACACCAACGATGTGGATAGTCGTAAAAACTATTTATATTTGGTACCTAGATGAATTAAAGATTAGAAAGCTTTAATCGTCTGTTTTATTTTTTTGTGAACATGTATATTGAATGCGATTCTGCACAAATCAGCTTTTGATGATAGTTTGAGCTTTGGCTGGGCATGCAGTTTAGAGTAGCCTAGTATGTCCAGTTCCTTCGGTTTGAATAGATGGCTGTGTTCAAAGCTGCAAACTCGGCAGTAACCCCTTTCAGCTTCCACATAAACCGAACGGAGATTATACCCTCTAGCTCATTTAGGCATTCGTACCTTCCACTATTACGACCAACAAAAAGTACTTCCAATGAGAATGGCAAGCAAATCTTTTGGAAGACTAAATTTCAGGCATGAAAAAGTAAAAGTTAAACTTTCAATATCGTTTATAAGTAGCTTACCTGTATGGGAAGAGGCGGATGGTACTCTTCCACGATGGTGCCAGGCTGTTGCCCAGACACGGCAGCGGCCAGAGCCACCGTGAGCAATATAGTGCTGGTTGCCATGCGTATATTCTACGGCGGCAGTGATGTGACTAGGGTACCACACTTGTTTATACGGCCGAACAGCCTGCACATATCTCCAGGTGCATGTTCTCACAGCTCAAGGTAATAATAAGTGCCGCTGGAGACCAGTTTTCCCAGCTCTAATGTTTTTCACGATTGTTTAGTATGAGTTCGCTTGCAAAATGCAGTAGGTGCTATTTAGTATAAGCAATGATATTATTGTAGCCTCAGTCATGCTCTGCTGTGTACCACGGATAAATGCATTTCATGCAGATTCTCAGGGAGAATAATAACAACATGATCTTGCCACATGATTTAATTTTTATGAGTTATACTACTAACAAACGTTATGACAAACATGAGTCATACATACAAACAAAGAAACCGATCTGCACCAAAATTTAATCATTAATGTCTTTCAACATTACTAACAACCAATAAAAATTTTATAAATATCCATTCATTATGTTTTGAGTTATTGTGCTAACAAGCATAAAATTAAAAACAGTGACAAACAAACGAACGAACAAGCGGATCATTACCAAAATGATATCATCTACTCTTTGTCATATACCTAACAACTCATGTTAATTTCATAAAAATCCATCCATAGCTTTTTGAGTTATGACGTTGAGAAAAATGAGGCAGGCAAACAAACAAACGGATGGACATATCTTCACCAAAAGTTAATCATCTGTTCCTCCTAACATACCTAACAATCCCTGTAAAGTTCCTCCAAATCGGTTCAGAACTTTTTGAGTTATCTTCTGACCGACAGACAGACAAACAAGTAGACAGACACATACACGACGAAAACATATCCTCCTTGGCGGAGGTAACTAACCTCGTCAGCTGGAACTGCGGCAAGCTGCAACATCTCCTGCAGAGAAGACAATTGGGACTCATGGGTTTGTGAGGCAGGGAAAGGGCCCGGCCAGAATCTACCTCTGTGGCTGAATAAAGAATTTAAACCAAAGCCTGGGGGGGGGGGCATTAGAAAACGAAAGTATTCAGAGATCACGTTAGAAGATATGAATTTACTAAGATGTTTGCTATGCTTAAGAGAGTGTCTGTCACGTCTACCTTAAAAATTTTCGCAAAGAAATAGAGCAAAAAAAAAAAAAATAAATAAATAAATAAAAATAAACAATAATTTTCCTATATGGATGCAGTACTCAACATATTAGGAGGGCGCAGCAGCATGAGTGTTTTATTTTTAGTGTTTTTATCTTGATTCTTAAAGCTAACACATAAGGTAGCATTAACCAGACGCCAGATTTTGCTTAACGTTTTCATTCTATGATAAAAATATGGGAAATGTTGCAGTAAAACTAGACGTACCAAACAGTGTAAAATGCAACAAGATTTACCGAATTTTGTTTAACGTTTTCATTCCATCTCTTATTGCACAGTTTGATTACTTTACGCCCGTGCAGACGGTGTCTCCTATGGTCCTCCGCACAAGAGAAGGTAGATGCCTCGTGGTATGGGGTCGACCGCCTTAATCAGCGGCCCACCTCCCGAAACAAAGATCGGGGGGGGGGGTAGTATTCAGAGCCTATCTAACTAATTTCGGCTGGAATCACGCGTTTCTTGCTTGCGATATGTCAAGAAATCTTCGAACACTTTAGCTTTAAGTGTCACCATATATGCTCTTAGAGTGCAGTTAGTGGCGAAGGTTGTCCATACTATTATCTGGCATGGAATCTCTCAGTCATATCAACTTAATGATATAACGTGCTGGTTTTGCGTAACACCTGGTACTTTGAACAGCCTCACTGTCAAGGCGAATTACGCTGGGAAAAGATAGGTTCCTTTTCTATTTTCTCAACGATTTTTGCATTCTGTTATTGTTAGGGTTTTGAAAAAAATCGGTGAAATTTCATTCATTTCGTAAGTAAATTGATTTACAGTTGAGGTCAGTAGGGGTAGTCGGCAATAAGTATATGTGCAACATTCCCCTATGATGAAAGGCGATATACTGTTAGCATAAAAAAGATTTATAGAAAGCAGGGTGAACTCGTTACATCGCTGGTTGTATTAGAGTGGGACATCAAATAGGTTGCTGCAAGTCTGGCCAAAATCACTCCATAGACATTTCAAAGCTTGCAGTAACCTCCGGATTCTCTGTATGGCAATGTTACTTACGAGCTGCAGGTTTATGCATGTGCAATTTTATTGTTAGAGCATTTAGTCTATATCATTTGCTTGCTATTTATTGAAGGGGTGATAATATCTGTTTGTTGTGTACTGCTCAACATACCTTGAGTTGTTCTTCTTGTATGGCTTCATTCATTTTGCTCATGATAGAACAAAATTTCATGTTTCGTAGCTTTATTCTATGGTAACCTCTGACATCTCCACATATACCAATATCCATAGTCATTTTTCTCTCTCAAAACTCTGACGATCTGCATCATATCTATCTATATTGTACTAAGAGTCTGTGAACCTTGCTTGCTTGCTTACTTACTTGTTTGTGTCCTCTTAGACACAGCTTCTTCGCTTTTAGACGGGAAGAAATTCGAGGGCCTGGGGGCTTCTTTCCATGAATTAGCTCTTTAATTCGAATGTATCTGTGATACGTACGTGGAACCCGCTCCTCGGTTGCAAGAGCGGGCACGATAATTTTGAAGTTGCTACGGAAAATACAACTGGAATACGTAGCATATAAACTGAATTTGCTTACAGACTGCGTGTTGAATATTCGTTAGAGAAGCAAAAAAGCTGTTGATGGCGACCAATACAGCAGGAGTGGACGGCTGAATAGCGTGTGGTCTATGACCAGCTGAATAACACCTGTTTTTTTTCCGAAAGCAAAGATAATCGTGATGACGACCCAAAGGGTCACTGGCCGTCTAGTATTCTACTAAAAGTCTGTGAAGCTTGCTTGTTTATTTACTTGTGCCACGTTTATTTGTGTCTCGTTCGACACAGCTTCTTCGCTTTTAGACGGGAAGAAATTCTAGAGACTAGGACACAGCCGCATTCTTTCGATGGATTAGCTCTTTAATTCGATAGTAACTCTGATGCGGAAGTTAAACTGAGCTCGGCCTTAAGAACGGGCATGATAAGTTCATCTGTTCCATGGGCAATACAACTGAAATACTTACCATAAAATATAATAATTTGACTTTGCTTAGAACCTGGGTGTTGACTATTCGTTAGAGAAGCAAAGAGTTTATTGATAGTGAACCGAACGGGCCGCTCCTTGACGCACAGAAGAGGACGGCCGCATAGCAGGTGGTCTATGCCCAGCTAAATAACGCCTGCCTCTTTTTGCGAAATCGAAAACGATCGCAATGACGACCCAACGGTTCACGGGCCGTCGAGTCCAGTTTAAAAGTTAATAACAATCCTAATCAGTTATAAACTGCGTACCTAAAAGGGTTTTGTTACATAGCCTGCAGTACATTCAGTCCAAAAAAGACATTTTTGCAATGTACAGGGTGTGGTTTTTCTTCTTGTAAACGCAGCAAAATTTGTTGCTACTGATACTGCATGAGGTGTCTGATGATAGCTGTGTGAGTTACATCACATGAAGATAGCACGCGAGCAAACATTGCAATGCTTCTCGTTTTCTGCAGATATTCCTTCGCTCGACCTTGACAGAACTTGGGACAAGTCATTGTAGCTTATCGTATGGACTCTACCGACGTAGTTACTGTCAGCAAGCCGGTTTGCTGCAAAACTATGAGCGCATTGTGCTCGGTGGCTATACCGGTTGACCCGTACTTTGAATTGAAATTTGTCACTGTTGCAGAGAATTTGCCATTATATTTTAATTATACGCAATCTTATACCACATGCCGATAGTATGACAGCAACGAGTTTTATGCATGGAAACTGTTAACTTTATGAGGGTCACCCGGTATTTTTCACGTGGCACATCGTGTGGTAGGGGCTAAGTTTAGCATTTAGTGCACCCTCTTGTTTGAATGAGCAACGCATAGCGTTGCTTGAGAGGGACAGATTTGCTTACGCACTTTTCGTGCAGTCTGATTTTGAGTTTTCATGCACATTGTTTATTATCTTTGAATGGGTTCCGCATTACGAGCTCTATTTCCACCCAAAGAAAACTACAGACGGACAGCTTCTACGCGCAGTTCAGCTCTAGAACGACATTTCTGTGACGTCATCGTTTAGCCAACAGCGTTGTGCCATGAACAATTTCACAAACCGAGAAAAATATTTGGACTGAGCAGAACTAGAAATTATCAACTAACAAGTCATAAATTTAATCGAAGCAACATAACGAGTGCAAATATGGTCCATTTTACATAAGATTTACATGCTCTAAGTATATCTACAAAAGTATTGTTTAAAAATTTTCTTTTAGTTTTATTTACCCAAGTGCTCAACTGACAGAATTTTTTTTTGCACGTCTGGCAACTTCACACGAGCAAGCTTCGAAGCGAGGAAGCCGTAGTATCCAATTTTATATTGTATACTACCGAACACTTTCTGGCGCATATGGAACTAATTTTACATCAATGATGAGGCGTGCTTGGAAGGGTTTTGGCTCGGTAGAACTGACACGTCGCTGCTCTAATTGCTATGTCCTTCCTCTTCTGGAATACTGCTCCGTACTTCTGCTGTCAATTTTCATCTCTGTTTGCTTGACAAAGTGATTCGTCGAAATGCGTTCAAGCTTGATGGTGTTGTGCCTTGTGATCTGGCGTATCGTCGCAGAGTTGGTGGGGTCTGCTTTTTGCATAAAGTTTATAACTGCCAATTCATCCACTATCTGATTTTCGGGTGAGGTATACTTGGCGTACCGGTGCTCTTCATGAGTTGGCCTTGTAACCGTTACGATGCAATACGGGCCAGTATTCTCGTTCGTTTTTTCCATCGTGTGTGTATGTTTGGAATGGTCTTAATGGCTCTGTCTTTGCTGGTGTGGGTATTGGCAGCTATAAACGATCTGTACACAGAGCTATTCTGTGATCTCGGATCTTCTCTTTTTTCCATTTTTTTCTTTCGCTGGGCTGGTTGCGAGGGGATTTGTCAGCCTCATATAGTTTCTCCGTTCCCGCTTCACCAGTCTGGTGTGCTATAATAATAATAACAATAAAATATAGAAGTAATAGTAAACAAGTAAAAATGTTCCATTAACTAACCTTTTTTTCAATTATGCAATAATAGTAAAAATATTTGGTTATTCTAAACAAAACACGTTAACTAAAATATTTTAATTATCATTACCTCATTTGTCTCTGTAAGTTCATCTTTTGCTAATTAAAAAAAAAAAAAACAAACGTCGCTGCAAATTAGAATTTTACTGCTCACCTAGGCGTAGCGAAATTTCCAGACCGTATAAAATAATGAAGCAATTATAACATTACCAAGTAATAAGTATACGCTAGATTTCCTCATACCTATCCATAAATTGTATCTGTACAAAATAGATCCTTTTAAAATTGTTAACCGGTTTCGTCAAGCTCTAAAGTAACTAAGCGTTCATTTTTATTCACTCTAAAATATTATCTTGGATTTCGAGTAGTTCGCCTTTGTGATTGGAATCGAGATCGGGTAGCCATGTACCCGCGCAGGGCTGCGCTCCTGACTCTAGCGTTTTCTTAAAAGCTCTGCGCCGGCGTCCTATCTTCGGGCCAGGTCGCACTATCGTCTCTCACGACGATTTGTGTGCGTGTTTGTGTACGCAGATCGTGTGCGCGTGAGCGGCGTTCACGTTGGTGCGCCGCGCTGCCCGCTGTATCGCTGATTAAGTTGGGTTAGGTTAGGTAATGTTGGGTAACATTAGGTAACGTTAGATAAGGTTATGTGACGTTAGGTAAGGTTAGGTACGGTTAGAGAGGTTAGATTGGGTTAGGTTAGGTTAGGTTGGGTTCACAAAATCGTCGTGAGAGACGATAGTGCAGCCAGGTCACGATGGCAACATTCTTTTGCACAATAAAATGCAAGCCGAATGGCAACAGTAGCAATATCTGGTAGAAATACAGACAGTCAAGTTGACTATATTTTTCGTACCTCCTAGAAACTTGTATGTGACTCAACAGTCAACCTCCTTCCCCCCCCCCCCTGTTCCACAGCTTATTTACACTTTTCATCGCTTAATTTTACATAGTACTGACCATAGCCTTTTAGGTCTCTGTGACGTGGTGGCTGGGTGTCTTCATGCTCAGTTTCCTTTCTCAAAATCGAATTGCCTTATGCTTCATCCCCTTAACGAATTTCTGGGGGTTACACCCCTCATACTGATTCCTTACGACCCTTGCCAGCTCTACTACTTTGTGGTTACGAAAGTTAAGAAAATTGTAATAATAAACATAATTCTCTACAATGTTCCCATAATTTCTTTGTATTTTCATTAACGTTTGATTCTGTTCGTTTTTCCTTCTCTTACTAATTTGCTGTGCCCATGTGTGGTGATCGCCAGTGTCGTGCGTTTATCGTTAGGTCATCTAAGCTTACGTCTTTGGCATAGTAGATCGAAGAAGCTTTTTCATCATCAGATTTTGTTCCCCATGAACACCCATGCGCGGTGATCCTGCGGGGACCGCCCTTCTGCACCGGTTCCGCGTTCTGTCGATACACTACTGGTTCCTTGGTTCTACCTCTGTGAGATTATGGAGACTTAACCTGCTCCATGTAACCGATTTTATGGAATCCTTTGGTTGACGTTGCTTAAGGTTTTGACCTGATTCGTTGCCGGGCTGTTATACTTCAGTACGGGGTTATTCTGTGGGAGTGCAAAGACGAGGACAAGAAAGTGACCTGATATCATTAGGATCGAACCTTGTTGGAATGGATATTTCTGTCAAAGGTCTGGTATGGGCTTGCTCTATTAGCAATTTGTTATGTTTTTGGCTATTTAAACCAGAAAATAATTGATGGAAACGGTACGTTAGCGTAGAATTTCCGCAGCAGATGAGTGGAATGTGTATTTTGGCCAGCGTTTCATTATTTTGTGGAGAACCCAGGTGAGAGGGCAACATGCGGTGGCGCTGCTTCAGAACTACGACAGCTGGGATTCTGTGCTTGCAGGTAGCAATGAGCCACCACCACAATTTTTCAAGCTCTTACACTTGACTCTAGGCCAAGTACATACTGAGCTTGCGCACGGTATGTTGGTGCGGCTGCTACTGTAATTACAACGACAAACCTAATTACGAGCAAGACTCTATCTCTGTCTTACTGTGAACGCGGTGTTGTGATGGAGCACAAGTGGTCCAGCTCCATTATGGGGTACTGTGAGGGAAAAGGTTCCACAGGAAAAGATTCCCCTTATCTGTCCTTGTTTATGGCCGGTAAATCCCCTTACTGTCGTCAAAATTTCAATTTGACTTACGAGTATTGTATAACCTGATTGAAATCTACTGTAACTTTACTAATCCGACTTCGAAATTCAGCGTAATACTAAAAGGATTGATGTTATTCTCTTATTATAGTTATTTTAACCAGATGTGATTTGACAGCAGCGCGTATGACATTCGCGTATGAATTGACTTATTATCCTATTACGTGAGATGCCTCCGTACCCACTCTAGTGGGGTTATCTAGACTTCAATATCTTCGTTGATATTTTTTATAAATGTTGTGTCTAATGAAATAGTCTATTGTCGCCCGTACGTTGGGTGTTCCACATGCCAAAGAGATTGTATTTTCGTAGAGGGTGAAAAGGAGTTTAACTGAATTTTCGCTGTTCGATTCTCTCAGAGAATCTAACGGTGTCTCATTACGGAGACATACAGTAAAGTCCCACTAACGCGTCTTTTTGTACTCGCGCTATGCGGTTACCCACATAACGCGAGCTAAAATTATCTTTATAGCCCTCCCTAAAATTTATAGAAAACATGGATTAGGAATTAGAGAGAAACACTACCCGAGTTATTGGAGTGACTGAAATAACCTTCATCAAAATATGCATATTTATTTAATAACAGTTCACATTGAGTTGTATACACCATTAGTATTACGTATTTTGTATTAGCTAATCATAAAATGACAATTAAAATTCGCTTGTTATGGTGACAAATAATAAACGCTGCTGTGTCTTTTTTGCTCTACTTTTTTCAAAATTCTTCTTAGAGTATTTTCTGTCAGTTTAAATAATCTTGCAATGTTCATATTCGTGTCACCGGCTTCATGTTTCTGGAACACTTGCCTTTTAAGTCGATATTCACTTTTTTTCTTTTCCTTGACATTTTTTTTTGCACGGAAATCCATCGTAAGAGTGTATAAAACGTAATAAATTCAGAAACAAATATGACTAAGTTTTAATCAGAAAGCGAAGAGCGTAACGGGACGAGTCTCGGAGAATATCGAATAGTAACGTCATCAAGGATTTTACCCCGACGAACGTTATTGCTGAGCTACCTACGAGGACTTCAATTAATTTCGCCAGAAAATTTCAAATTTCATCCCTCAAGCGCTTGAATAAAACAAGAGAACATATACCAATTGAACAACAAAAAGAAAGTTATCAATAGAAAATTGCATTGAAGGCAGGCAAAAACTTCCAAAGCACCAGAGGCAAGAGCTGCGTCTGAATGGCGCCCCTATTTATGTACCATTTTCAAAGTGAAGCCTCAATTACTTGTCATATCCCGTTTACAATGCTCAGTATAAAACATAATTAAATACATCATCGTATTTTTTCGACTTAATTCATTCAATCTTCCGCTCCTGACTGGCCAGCTACTTGAGCTGCACCCAGACAGACAACACAGTAAATGGTTGTCATCAGATACAGAAAGTTCGAGCAATAACTGTTCCTACGGGCTATCTCGCGTCAAGAAAATAACACTGCTTAAATTTTTGGGTATGATTAAGAGCCCAACCCACGAAGGCCAGGACCGACCCTCACACAGTTTGACTCGTCTGTGTGACGTCATTCGCCGACACTGCGGTCACAGCTAAGTTTTATTTTAGTCTCTTTGCTTCCTGATTCCAATTATATTACCGCTAGCTAATCATGACCACAGATGTTAATGCGAGGGTAAAATAGTTTTCTAAAAAAAGTCATTTGAATGATTACTTCAAATAGTATTTCATGCAAATCTTAAGGACTTAACGAGTGCATGCGTTATTTGAACTTAAAAATATATTTTTTCAAAATTTCATATGTATTACAGAATTTACAAATTTAATACGCTTTCCTCGTCGTATATACTTACTTTGGGCGATCACTGGCTGCAAAAAAGCATCTTCAATTCATCGATAAATGTCACGTTATTTTAGTTTCCGTAAAACTGACATTTTCTTCCAAATCAGTATCGCAGAAAACATCAAGGAGGGACTTACAATATTACCGAACAATTCACGCTATATGAACCGCGTTGTGTGATTTCCTCAAACTCAATTTTCAGTTGCGTCGTGAGAATATCGCGCAATGTGAGACTTTACCGTAGCTTGTTTTCCTACCTCCTACCATTATTGAGAATACTACTTAGTTCTTGCTTTTCTTTGTATTCCTAATCTTTTCTGGGAAGAGTGGTAGCCGTGATTCCTCGGCCGAAGCAAGTTTAAAGCTGTCTGAGCTATTAGAAAAATTGATTATATGTTGGGCCTGCTGCCCCGCAACTAAAACCGCTGATATAAGCCGCAAGTAAAGCTTGAAGGAGAATTGAGCGACAGGACACCGGTATCAGCTGAGGTTCCACAATGTAGCGTGCTTGGCTCACTTCCGTTCTTAATGTACATCAATGATCTCGATCTCAATATCCGCAATAAAATCAGCGAAATTGTGCATTATACTAAACTATGTCATCCTGCAAGGCAAAGAACTGAGTTCCAACCAGACCTTGACCACTTCATTTAATGGAACACAATGTGAGAGATGAGCTTTAATGTCTACAAATGTTCAGCAATGCACGTAGGCCAGGAGAATTCAAACCAATTGAAAACAAATGGGACCAAATTGGCAGCTGTCACGCGACAACGTGACTTGAGAATAACTATTACAAACAAACTACAACACAGTCAGCAAACTGTCAAAGTGTGAAAATAGCAAGCAGAGTACTGGGAGTAATTACCAGAAATTACGAATACAAATCATCATTCCCTTCTACAAAGCGCTGGTGCGCCCACATTTAGAAGTTATTGTTAAATTCCGGGCGTCACCTCCGTGCAAAGATATCGTTAACATGGAAAGAATCCAACGCAGAGTAACGAAATTGATACCTCAGCTGCGAGAGAAGCCATACAAGTGTCGCCTACAGGAAGTGGGCCTAATCTCTCTCGAGCAAAGACCACTTAGGGGGTACCTAACAATCATTCAAGTACTTGAATGGTTTCAACGACGTACCTACAACGCGACTTTTTGAGAGAGATGTTAATGATCGCCATGGAAACAACAATCAAACTCTCAAGCATAAATTTCGAAGAACAAATTTTAGCCTGCAGTTCTTTCCGTATTTTGTAGTGAATATCTAGAATAGACTCCCCTCTGGCGATACCGGTGAGGAGACCGTCAATGCGTTTAAAAAACCTCTTGTCAAACATTGGGAGAGACACGCCGTAAAGCTAAGAATACTTTCTTCATGAGTCACCAACTCTTGATGGCCAAAGCTTCGCAGGCCACCTTAATCCATAATCTTCTCTCTTCCGCCCAAACTAACTTGACGTCTCTAAGCTCCGCAGATCTGCAGCAAAAAAACCGTGCTTGCATTATCGTTTCTTTGGCTGAGCTTTTTTCACTTTTATCTTCCTTTATACAGTCACCTAAATGATACTGACATAATGGCACTAGCTCATAGAGGGCTGGGCATAAGTTCCGGCGGCTCAATGGGAATGGGCCTGTTCGTCCGTCTACAACAGCCTATCTAATCTATTATATTTACAGCGGTAAAATAGCGATTCTGGTTTTTAGAAATGAATGATCTTCGAACACGCTACATATATTGTCAAACTCTTACAACCACTTCAACTTAAAACGCTCTTCATCTATTCTCACCATCATCATCTGTGACATTTCCACCCACAACGAGTTTGCGCCAGCGCCATCTAACAATGAGCTGTGTAAGCTTAACAGAAATAAAATTCTATAATGTTATGTCATCTATAGAGCTCCAAGTAAGTAATCTAATTTGCTAATTTTTAGCTATGAAGTTTACTTGTTACTTGTTTGTATGAGGCTTATTTTTCCTTTGTTTGAATTGGATGTTTCTCGGTGGTTATACAAGCGTCGGGGAAATTTGTGGCGCAATCGTCATCACCCGTTTTCGGGTTGAGATTGCGACACAATTTGTGAGCAGTAGGGTTACTGGTGTAGCACCGGTAACCCAAAAATTGTGATTGGAATACGCCTTTCCCTTCACCAAGCGGGCGACAGTTCTACGTGTTAAGCTTTACCTGTGACTGCGCCAACTGTCCTTTGTAATTTTTACTACAGCGTGCTGAAACGTGAGCCTTTTTTCTGAAGGACTTACATTTTGCTCGTTCCAGATTTTATCTTTACTTGAGGATGGTCACTGTTAAGGGCCAAAACTTTGATTTTTATAGCATCTCACAGCATTTGATTTTCATTCACGAACATTTTTTTTGCAGTTACTGTCGGTTTCCTTAATTTTTGACGCTCAGAGTAAGGCCTGTTGCAGAGAGGTATCTATAAAATTTTCAGTGTCACCGCTGTTGCAGTGAATTTATCAATCCTTGGAACAGGACTGCTCAATTTCATCATCATCGCGGGAAACGTCGCCACTACGGTATCTGGTGACAGAAATAGCCCTTGCTCAGATTAAAAAAAAAACTTAAGTTTAAGCCAAAGAAAACGAGAACAGTAAAAGGAAGAGAAGGCACCAAGCAAAGTTCTCAAACATGAATGGCTCAGCACCAGCAAAATACAAGCAACAAAAACACTCATCAATTAATGGGGTGCCATCGTCAGTAATCTGACGCCAGCTAGTTACGTCAGTGAGGTCGTGAGACCACACATGCTGCCGTTCCTACAAGCTCATCCCAAGATAACAATGTTCCTGCAGGACAGCTCTCGTCTCCATGGTGCGAGGCTGACTCAGAACTTCCTGGCTGCCGAACAGATCGAGGTCATTGCTTGGCCTGCCTACTCACCAGACCTTAACCCAATCAAACACCTATGGAATGAACTTCAGCAAGTCTCTGTCGGAGCATTTGTCGGAACTTTGGTACCCGTGAACCGCCAGAGCAGAGCACCCCAGAAGGAGTGAGAAAACATCCCCCAACAAACCATCTCAAATCTGGTCCTGAGCATGCGCAGGCGATGCACAGCATGCATTGCCACCCAGGGTGTGACACCCGCTATTGACCGGTTCAGGGACACACTTCCTCTTGACACAACATTTGTTGACTGTTTTTTTTTTTCGCTTGTGTTTTTTGGGTGCGGATACATTCACTTTTGTGATCTTTGTTTGATGACCTTCTCTTTCTTTTATCGTGCTTGTTTTCTTCGATTTAAACATACACATGTTTGTTTGTATGAAAATTTTTGGAATTATTTTCATATTTTACTCAAATATCAAGGAACCCCAAGCCCCAAAAATTTAGATAACTTTTTCGTGACGTTCAGTTTATATATGCAACTACTTATATAAATGTATCATGTGATGCATGTAGAAACATATGAGCTGAGGTGCTACGCACGTTTAGTGCAGGATATGCCAAAAAAGTAATATATAAAGCTGTATAAAGTAATATATTAGTACAGATTGTCACGGCCACAGACAACCAAACATCGGCTTGATTAGTCGGAAGGTGAAATTTTCATCCAACTGAAGGCTTTTTTTGTGGCCATATTCGCTATCAGAATCACCATGATCATGATCATCCTGATCACTGAAAAGCACAATGATTTTGTAAGCAAACCAGAGGCGCCATGACTTTTTTCAAAAATAAGATTACTATCGTATTTAGACGAAAAATGGTGGGAAACTTTTATTCATTTTGAAGTCGATGCATAAGTGAACTAGTGGTATTTAACGCATTTTGAACATGCACAGGCATAATGCTAACGAAACTACAATTCTGGAAATCAATAATACATTCACAATAATATTATCTAATTTATCCCTAAGTTCTTATTTGAAAACTTCACGAACATGCATTTCCAATTTTGAATTTTTACTTGCTTAACGGTTGGAATCATTGTTCAATCACGTATGATTAATTATTATTATTATTATTATTAAAACTTCACGCTTGGGCTCCCACGGACAGGTAATACAACCCAAATGAAGCATTTGCAACACCGGGAAGCCCAATACGCTGCTAAAGGAAATCCAG
>LQNS02278160.1:15614943-15632508 GCA_001587735.2 Parhyale hawaiensis
GATTGCGAATGGAGGAGTGAGAAGGTGTACACAAGAGGCGACCGGTCCTGGAACTAACGCCTCTATGCTCGGCGACCCTGGTACTAAGGCTACGCATGGTAGAGCCCACATAGCGCATTCCACATTTGGAACAACAGTAGTTGTACATCAGGGACGAACGTAGAGAGTCAGGCAGGCGATCTTTATAGTGAAAGAAAGAACCAATTCTATTTTTGTTGATGAGGATTATGTTAAAATTTAAAGTGGGGAAATACTTTGTGAGAAGTTTCAGAAGTTCTGCTCGGAGTTTACATGACTGTGGGCCAAAAAAAAGGAAATACCAAATATGTAAAATTTGTAGTCGCTTCCAAGTTGTTGTCCCCTGAGTACTGGTTGTTTAAAAACCTATTGATTTTTTGATCTATGAAACTAGCTTGAAAACCATTGGAAACAAAGAACTGTTTCAGAAAGTTAAATTCCAAATGCAAGTTAGTGAAGCTAGAGCTCACCCTCCAGGCACGGTTTAAAAGCGTCATGACACTGCTAAATTTCAGACTGGTCCTACTGAAATTTAGCAGTGTCATGACGCTGAATGAATGAATGAATATTTCAAGTTAATACAATAGAAAGAGAGCGCTAGAGCAAGGTATGCGATGATAAAACAAGGACATCGTTTGAGAGTCTAACAAAAATTAGCATCATACTATGCATGTATCTAAAAGAAGTATAATTATGAGACTGTTTCTAATAGAAAGTAGGACCAAAATAGCTGTCCGTAACGACATTTATTAAAACCTGAGTACCAACCAGTGAAAAAAAAAACCGAACGTTTCGGACAATCTGTCCATCATCAACGGAAAAAATAAATATTACAAAAATTAAATCGAACGAAGTCAGTTTGTTGGAAGAGAACAGGTCTGCAAACCTAACTAAGCTATCTAACGCTTATACTTATACCTAATTTCTACTTTCACTTACGAGAAGAAGGTTCGATAAAACTACATAGAAAGAAAGTGCAAACGCGCTCCGAGTATCATTTAGCTGCGGTTTTAACTTGAAAATATAGAGGGACCCCAAAATTCAAAGGTCATAGCAAGAAGTGGTTGCTAGGACTTTAAAATTCTCTATAGAAACTGGAACAATGCACTGTTCGGCATGTGTTCGTACAGAAGATTGGGAAGGAGAACAAAGGGAAGACCGGTCCTAAAACTACGCCCTGCATGCTCAGCGACCATGGTCATAAGGGACGGCAGGTAGAGCAGACCTACCGTGATTCACAACGTGAACAACAATATTGGTACACAAGGCACGCTCGCATTGCAGGATGCAACGACACAGAAAATCAAAGGTGAAATTATTGACCAGAATTATTTGTCCTTTCAGTTGTGGAAAAAAATTCCGATAAGAGATTCCACATCGTCCTTCATTTTCATAGATTGATGCCCGAAAAAAAAAGAAGTTTAATGTAAAAGCATTTGTTGATGGCAAGTCTGGACTATAGGGGGAAGTTCATATACTTTGGTTAAAAGCTTAGTGATGTATTTCTCAATAACCGAGGTTGGGAAGCCCGGACCTACGAAGTAAGTGACGTCATGCTTGCACTACGCGTCGTACGATCAGATACCATACTCGGCACCAGCTTGATTGGTTGGATATGTTGTGCGCGTTTGGTGGATTTGCGCGATCGATCGCGCTAATCCACCAAACGCGCGCAACAGATACATGAGTTCAATAGAATTAAAAGGACTCACCTCAAAACCGTATTGTAATTATTATGAAAGACACTTGTACTCACCTCGATGTTCAGGGGAGGGTGATACTCTTCGACAACATCACCTGACTGTTGCGCAAGAGCTGACCCAACCAGGGCCAGAATAATGAACACTGAGGGGTACATCTTTCTCAGATGCATGCTGAAAAAAATGACGCTTCATGTCTCTCATCTACCTCTTATACTGCTGTATTGCCAATGTCACCTACATGCACGTGAGAAGTTCCCATGGTTCAAGGTTAGTTTATTCGGTCCTCTTTCTCTAGATACTCTCGTGACAAAGGAAAAATATTTATAAAATTAATTTTTTCCCACGTCGAAGGCAATCTAGGTTGAACTGCGCAGCAACTCTTACTGAGCTAGATCGTAGTGCAGAGTAATGGCAGAATATTATTGATGATAATTAGGAAAAATGGAGCATTCAACTCAATGATTTTCAAGCTACCTTAATGATATTGCGTGGCGGTCTCTTTAGGAAGTTCAGACGTGTCGTGGTGTTTTCTTAATTAGCGATAACTGGCATATAGAGTACTGCAGTAAAACACTTCTGGCAAGTAATAATTCAATGCGAAAAGTAGCTGCTGTTTTATTAATCTAACAGAGAGAAGAAATTTAGAAATTTTTTGGCATCTCTGTGGTCTCTGAAACCACTTCGCTGTATTCAAGAGAATAGTGCATCTCAATTAAAGATCTGTTTGTCTTACAACAGCATTAAATTCATGGTGGTGAGCTAAATGGACATGATTTAAGTTACCTCCGTGGTAGGTAAAAGATAGAACATGGAGCGCCTCGAAGATGGAGGTTCCACTAAGGCCAAAGGGGTAGAGGGCATTTCTCACGTGGGCCCGACCCCTCTATGGACAGCCATGCTCTCACCTTAGGCTCATTTCTTACTTTGTTTAAGAAATTTTACCTAACGCTTTTCATTGAGCAATAATTGGTAAATTTGTACATATTTTCAAAATTTGTATAAATAACAACGGGACTAAAATATAATGCATTGCAGTGAAATAACGCGAAGCAAGTCCTTATAACATCCTCGGATTTTTCCAGTAAACTGGAATGGATTTGCAGGAATTAATAAAATAGACAGTTTGACAATGTAAAACTAAGACTTTTGAATTTTGGTGGTCTACTCAGAATTGCAATAAAGTGTAAATAAGCGCTTACGGAGTAGTTAACGAAACTTACTTAGTGATGCCAAGCGCATTACTTATCGTTAAGCGAGATAATCAATGTAGAGATGCTTTTCTAAGAGCGCCAACAGTTTCGTAGCATGCATCAGAGCGTCTATCAGAGTCGTAGTATTGGCAGATACGAAATTGGTGTAACATTGACAGCCATGAAGTGGTGTAGCATTGGCAGCTATGAAGTGATATAATACTGGCAGCTATGAAGGGATGTAAAGTAAAAACCCCAGGAATGAATGGTGTATGATAGGCAACCATGAAGTGGTGAAACATAGGCAGCCATGTAAAATAGCATGAGCAGCCATGAGGAGCAGCTTCAGATGGTTCCAGTAGTTTAAAACTTTAAAATCATTTCACGGCTTCCTTGGTATCTATATTTCATTCCTAACCACACATTTTAATTCATGGCTGCCAATATTTTCTCGCTTTGTGGTATTTCTATCGCTTTTATTAAACTCCTAAGTATTAATTGGGTTTTCTTTACCTTCGTACTTGTTCGGCTATTAGAATGGGCTTCAGTGAAAGCTTCCCTACATCTATGTACAGTATTTCAGGGGTTACTTTTTCAATTCCGTCAATGGAGAAACTCATTTGTTTGGGATAGCGAAGTAAATGACATTTTATTAGTATACGTACAGTTCTTCTACGGAATTTTGGTATTTCTTGGAATTATGACGAATTTTCAATTATTCTTGGTGTCCGAAAGTATGATGTTTTTCGGCAACTAATGATATATAATGACGCATTTGCTTTCCATGCTCTGCAGCTGTCATTACGGTATGACGAAGAAATTACTTATTATTTGTGGTCTCTATGATTGTTTGATTTCATTTTAGCTACGCTCACTTAAATCGGCCTCAAGGCCTATCTGGCAAGCCTGATGTCAGTGACAGTCAAGTTATGATGTATGTAGTCTATGGAAAGAACTATTAATTCATTTTATTTCATTAACTGCAAAAAAAAACATTGTCATGTGCAAGTTATACTCTTTGTTCCTTAATTGATATTTGAAAAGTTTGAAACTTCAGCAAACGATACCATTTATATTGTAGAACAACTGTTAACTTGTGGTGCCTCTATTTCACCGCTTCCAATTTTTGTCCATCATTAATCCGCTTTCTGTATGGTTTATTTTTGTATTTCTAATGGGCCTTTTTCATTCAGCAATTTCACAATTACCTCTTTATTTTATATGCTCCCTTTAACTTTCTCGATGCACGGTTCGAAATTCCATTGGGATTACAGGACTGCTGTGTTTCCACTTGGGAGAAACATTTTATTTCCAATTACCACCGTGTAACATGCTCCTCACATGAAGAGGATTTTGTTTCATTGATGGCATTGTATTAGCAAGAAATATTATGATAATAGAACGCAATGCGATGCATAGACTCTGTAGCACCTAACTCATGCAAGACAGCAGTGACTTGAGTATAGAAAAACAAAAACTGTTAAGAAAAAAGGCCTAACTATTCTTGTATAGAAGTATGGGTAGTTAGGAGTTTTTTTGTAATTTCAGATGGGTACAAAAGTTGTTGAATTCAATAAAAAGTAATTGTTTGTATATAAACTATGGGGAAAGTCAAGCCTCCGTGCATAGTGGTGTCTGCAAGTGCAATATCGTGGCTCAAGTTTCATCTAGTACATTTGCTTCATTTTCTGTAACAGTGAAGATGGAGTTTGCGGTTAACAATCAGTACAGCATATGTAACTATTCTTATAGTTAGTCCTGTAGTTTATTGCATATTGAAGCATTAGTTGTGTTTTATACACTTAATTGGGCAGGACGAGAGTAAAATTAACTCGTTTTTATTGTGTGTTTATGCGCAAATGTACATAGAAATGACACAGATAATACAGTACTAAATTAAATTTTGTACCCTAAGAATGCCACTAATGAAATTTCTAGTTTAGTTTTTAGACCAGTTGAAAGAACAAAGGCAATGTGGTATTAATGAGACCTCTGTTGTATCTATTTTTCTATTAAATAAAAAAAATGAGTTTATCATGTATTCACCCCTTTAATCAAAGATCCAACGTTATAGTGAAACTTGCACTTCAATGGTAGAGCATCCTACTCTGTTCGTGCACTAAGTTGTATGCTTCTACAGATCTTAAAACTTACGAAAAAAGAAAAATAACAATACATTTCTTGTTCCACCCCAGACTTGTCGGGTATTGTTGCTTGTGGACGATGATTAGCGGAGATCTTATGGATAATCACCATGATTACATTATGTAAAGGTAAAGTAAAGTCAACTTAGACCACATCCTCAACTGGGAAACCCACATGCACTGGTTTGTGCTGCGGGTATAGGCCCACTGGCGCCAGATGAGTAAGTGTAGTTGCAGTCGACCTCGGGTCAGCAAGAACTATGGCTCCAATTTGACGGAAGGAAAAAATGACCCGAGGCCCCCCACCCCCCTCATCTCTGAGGAAGGCAGTTCCGCCCCGGCGCTGTGCATGCACACACAACTGCCGAGTCAGCACACCAAGATCTGCAAAGAGCTCGCTGCCTGGCTGGGCATCGAACCTAGCTGCGAGCGATACAAGGTGTTAGAGTTGAGAAAGGTAGCATGCTGCTACTTTGTACGTTCGGCTGCGTCAGGTGTCTAACATAATTTCTTGCCAAGTCTCATCTAGATGTAGGACACGTGCATGCATACTGCAACAATTTTTCGTTGATAAACGGATTTAACAGGTGCGCTGGAACATAATAATTGGACTACAGATAATGCAAGGCCAACCATACTGAAGTTTGTGCCAAGTACCGATATTTTAAAGTTTTGTAAGACAGTAGTTGTCAGGATCTGGTTAAGTATTCTCCATATATCGAGTTATGAAGTAGTTTATCAGATCAATGAACTATTTTGTAATTGTCACCTCAATTTAAAAGTATACTTTTACGTTCTGCTGAACGTTGATCCCAAAGTTCCCACTTTAATGTTAGACCAAGTAATGGCGGTTTCAGGAAAATTGGTAATAATGTCATTTGGATCACCGCTTTCGGCAGAACAAGGCCCGTTCAAAGCTCCAGGGGTGGTGGGATCAGCATCGGGAGGGTAGAGGCCATCCAGCCAGTGCATGTGGGTAGTTGCATCCGACCAGAGCGCAAATGCCATAACAACTCCTCTGTCCAATGCGTCGCCCATGGCCTTCAGTCCTCCAACGTTTGGTGTATAATCAACTCCTCCGAAGAAATCACTTGCGTCGGCGCAGAAGCCATCTGAAAGCGAATCATAGCCCTCCAGTCCCGGGTAATTGGCCGCAATGTTGTGGATGACAATTCCGTCTTGCACGTAGATACGGCGGATATCTACTAGGTCACCCTCGTCAGTCCCGTCACTGGTGATGAACTGAGTCACTACCGTCATAACATTCATGGAGTCCAACACGTAAGTGTCGTTCGCACCGTAGAAGTAGTGCTCGTTGAGCTTAAACGTCTGGTAGCTGCAGCCATCCTTGTCGCACACGCTCTGGTACCTGTCGTCGTCTCCGCATTCGTCACCCTGACACAGGTAGTAGCCTTCAATGGCGCATCCGTGAGTTGTGTATGAAGCAGCCCACCTGGAAGAACAGTGATAATTATTAGTAAAGATTCGCAATTCTAGTGATTTTTGATACCGTAACTTCTTTATGAGCAGAGGTACAATTGCCCCTGCCAGCACACCAGTAGGACGCATGACTGCAACAGCAAGTTCGGGGTCAACCATCAACAGATAAACTTTTAGTGTTTGAATTGGAGCGGCAAAACGCAGTCAAAAGATTTCTGTGGTTATTGACCCACGACTTTGGCCCGTTTACTAAAGCCAGGTTTCCACTTACGACATGGGTCATCGCTATCACCATAGAGAAAATTCAACTATTCTGAAGGCCGACGGAAGTTGTTAGTGTGACCCAGGCTTAACGCGTCACCTACATATGTGCTAAGTGCTGATAAAGTCCTTAGTTTAAACCAGGCTTCACGCACCACGTGAGTCCTTTTTACTTCATAGACCGAGATTATTCAACCACCAGCGCAATTTCTTTGCAGTTGCAGCGACTCGTCAACGCCCTGGTATCTCACTATCATGAGGCGTACTACGTCCACGTGTACGCTGTATCTGACTCAGATAATTAAGTTTCATAAATTAATCATTGTCAGTTAACAAATGCTAGGTGGATGTTTGGTCAAAGTTTCTTTTTTTATCTGTCTGTGAATCAACTAAAAAATATAGTAGTATTTCCTTATTTAAATGTCTTCGTGTGCTTTTCGTAGCTTTACAATGTACTATTGAAGGGAGAATTCACAGATTCGATGTAAGCCAATCACACATGATCCACGTACCTCGTGGTGGCGTAGGTCTATGGCCTATAACGAAGACTTCTTGTATTCACGAATTGGTGGACTTTCACACAACTTGCCATCCTGAAGTCACAAATGGGAAGTCAAAGAGTGGAAAATATTTTCGCCAGGAAAAGGAAAAGAGTGTGTTGCAGTGCAGAAGTTGTGCTGTATAAATCGACGCAACGGTAGCAAGTGTCACTAGCTATTTTTGGATGTTGGAGTGATTTAGAATTCTAAAAGTGATGCAATTTCTGATGTCGAAGTGGACTAACAACATGTCCGGGGCAGGTGTTGAGAGAACACATTGAAAGCGAACTCAAATTTACTTGATATTTTCTCTATAACACTTCTGCTCCGGTTCACACTTCATCCCACGGTCATGAATGAGTCTATGTCTCTGCGAATATCTCGTAATTACTGTGACTCGACTACACTATCAACCTCCTGCATCTTTGCTCGATAACTTCACCACTTTGATTTAATATGTTCAGCAATGACAAGTAATTTACTGAGATGACTTCTCAATGAAACCCCTAAACCCTTCTAACTCAATTCAGAGTTGATAGTTTTTCACTGATCAGTTGCTTACCTGTTAGCTTCCCAAATATCCATCTCGAAGCAGCACACTCCGTACTCAGAATAGCCATCAACATTGACCTGGCCGGCGAAGTATGTATTGTCATGCTTACACTGTCCGTCACAGACCCCAACTCCATACTTGGCGCCGGCCTGGTTAGTAGGGTAGCTCGCAGTGCCTCCATCTTCTTCAGCTTCCACGAAATACAGCGCACCGTTCATCCCGCAAGGAAGTTTTGACATGTCGACATCGAACGTAAACTCTCGGTTCTTCAACCGGAACATTCTATATTTGTCTTCAGTTGTCACTAAGTATCCGCCGGAACCGGTGACGTAGTCTGTATGGTACAGGAAGTTAATCGAAGTTCCATCCGACGTGATACCATTTTTGGTTTCGTAGTCTTCTTGACTGATCCCAGCAACTGCACAGTTCTGTGCGCACGTCAGTCCGTCCGGACACAGGACGGGGTCGAAGCCATCGGCGGTCCTGCACGATGTTTGCCCATTGTCGGCTACTGAGTAGAGCCACCTAAAGGCAGAGTCGAGTACGAAAGCCGTATCCTCAGTCTGACAGCCTGTTTCATCGCACACCTGCAGGTTCAGCAATAGTTAATTCCATTCACTACTTAATTCTACCCATAGACCACACCAGATATTGACTGAACACTGATATCGGACTTCTCGCAATTGGGCCTGTAGGCCAATTTACGTAAGTGTTAATAAAATGAGTTCTGATTAATACAGAGACCTCGAACAAAGATTAATTTCTTCCTCGTATCATAAGGAATACGCTGCAGATCAGGGAATCTTAATTCACAATCATATAGCTACAGTAGGCGATATATATCATACCTTCGGATACCGAGAAAAATTGAATATTCATCATAATTTCTAGGAATATTAAAATTTTATAGAAAATATTAGTTCGTAGATACTACACGTAATGTACTTTAATATCACATTCAATTGAGTTTTTTCCAATAGCGGATTTGAAGCAATATCCTCAGAGATTGATGTATGTAGAGCTTTCGGGAGACCTCATCCCAATGGCCGTAACCTAAGAGACTCCAGCAATACTACATTGCTAGCAATGAACTAAAATGCACCAGAACTATGAAATAAAGATACCAAAACAGCTCTTAAATGGTTTTAGGACATAACAATTTAGGGCTGGTGCAACCTGTCAGTACTGGAATAATCTAAAACTGCACATCGTGAATGTCAATATCATTTCACATAGCTGCCTATATATATTATACCAGTTCTTGGTTGCCTACGTTTCATCACTTCGTGGTTTCTTATGTTGCATCACTTTTTGGTTGCCTGAGTTAAATCCCTTCATATATGTTGAAGTTATATCACTTCATGGGTGCCTACATTACATCACTTCTAGTATGCTTACGTTATATCACTTCATGATTGCCAACATTATATAATTTAATGGATGACTTTGATGGCTTGAAAATTTTGGCGTTTATCTCATATAGATGAGCTGAGGTTACAGCGAAACGCGTAGTGGGTAACAAAATTTCAACTAAATGTTTTGCTTCGCTTCTATTTTTTCAATATGTACACCATCTACAACCAAAATATATATACAGAAATCTTCAATTAATACATTATCTCCGGCATTCGCTTCGCTCGTGGGTGATAAATAAATAAATCATGACAAAAGTTCGATCATGTATTCTTCGTGGTATATCAGTAGATAACTAACAACTCATGTGAATTGCAGAAAAATAACTGCAGCAACCAAGAGCACTTCAATAACTGACTGCAGTCGGCAACAGTCGAGTGAATGCTGCTGCCAGATGCACGATTTCCACTTCTACCCTTTTCAAAAATTTTGTTGCTATTAGGGCGTATGCCAAATAAATTTAGTTAACAACTCCATCAGACGTTTACCTGGCATTTCATTACAAAGTGAGCATACCACGAATTTTAGAAGCTTCTGTTCTACAACATGAAACTTTATTTTACTAAATATAGGGAAATAATTTTACGCTACTGAAAATAGCAAAGGATATCATTAACAGTTGCTCTGCGTAATTACACTTCAAGCCTTAATATTTTTGTGAATTTTTTTGCGTATAGAAGTTTTCAAAGTATGTACAGGTTTGTCAGTCAATACTAAATGTAAAAGAATCAAGTGACATAACCTAAAAAAGTATGGGAGAATATATAAAAATACGTCTGCGGCACCGTGCAGTCAGGCCCAGTTTCGTGACCGAAATCTGCCTGAGGGGCCAGTGTCCAGTCAATGTATGGTGTGGTTTATATTTCACCTAATTCAACTGTCAAAGTTAATAACGGTTTTTGTAAGTACTTAATATTATAGAGCCATTAGACACCATAAGCTGCACATTACAAAATCGATGTGGTGGCATTCTTTCGCACCACGCGATATCTTTTGGGAAGTCCCTAAGTTGAACAATCAAATTATCGCGAGATATCTCGGTTCTGCCTAATAAACCAACAAGAACAGTACTGAAGTCTTTGCATAAACGAATACGAGCAAAACACTACAATAATTAATAATTGATGAAGTTCTCTGTAAATGATTTTTATATTTTCTAGACGAAAACGTTGTATTCTCTTGTTAATAGTTTCAACAATATGATATGTAAAGTTAAAAACTGATTATGTCGCTTGGCGCAGCTACCGATACTGTTTCGATGTTCTGGTGCATCATTGGTTCTAGCCTCCAAGTACCTGAGTCAGCTGTTTGTCCTTTCGGAACGAAACATTTGAATGTAAAGATTCTTATGTAAAGGGCCGGACCGGCAGGTCGGCTCAACTGTATTTGAGCGTCCCTAGGGTGATAAAATTTCAGGAAAAAAAAAATGCGAGCTTAAATCTTTTGTCACGTGAGGGTTCACGGGGATAATTAGAGAACTCTTTGCATTTTAAAGTATTAGTTGCAATGAAGAAGTATCCCTAGAGAAAATCCATCATTATATAAATCGCGAAGAACTACTGAATGTTATGGTGGCCTAATTTGAGAAACGATGTAGCCGCACAAAATCTAACCTAACAAAGACTGCACGGTTACCGCGGTAGCAGACAACGGTAGTACTAGATTTCATTCAAGCCCCTTTCGGTTCAGCTTTCATAGAGTGATCATTACTAGAAATTTGAAGCACAATATCTCAATGTAATTAAGTAGGATTGCAAATTCTCCAATTCAGTAGGCAAAGTCAACTTTGACTGCACCCTCCCCTGGATCATGCGGCAGACATAGGCCAACTGGCCCCAGGGGAGTAAGTGCAGCTGCATCCGACGACGGGTCGCTAAACGAACTATGGCGCAAATTATAGACTTCAGAATTGACATACATAGCTACGTCCACCAAGTTAATATTTTTGGGGGAATTTGTCTGTCTATCATCTAAATAATTCAATAAGTTAGGGACGAATGTTCACGGAATTTACGTGGAGGAATGGGAATATCTTCTTGTCTGTCTCCTGTCTGTTAATAACATTACTCACAACATTGTGGCCAGCTCTTCATGAAATTTACAGGAGCTGTTTATAGAAAGTCACGAGGCCTCCAGCTGATTAAGTTTTGGTTATGATCCGTTAGCCTCTTTGTTTGCTCTATCTGCTAACCTTGCGTTTCTTGGAGGAGGTTTGTGTTCTCCGAGTGCAGGTCTAGTTTATTTTACAGCCTTGGACGACACGCAGCGAGCACAAGTGAACATTTTCTCACGATTGATCTTGATTGCGTAAGAGTCGACGTCGATAGTAAAATAGCTTGCAATTTGGCGAACTGACGTGCAACTTTGTGTAATGTTCCATATCTACTGTGGGTGCAATGGTAATTGGCATATGTATTACCGTGCCCTTTGTTTAAATGCTTTTTTTATTTTGAAAGTTTTTTTTCATGAGGCTGTGGATAGAGAAAGTAATAATTAGAGCCTGGATTTATTGCGCTGGAAATATTGCAGTTATAGGGCCTAAAAATTGCTCTTATTGCACCTAAAAGTGCTCTTATTGCACCTAAAAATTGCTCTTATATCACCTAAAAATTGCTCTTATTGCACCTAAAAATTGCTCTTATTGCACCTAAGCAATAGGAGTGGAAGAAGTAGGAAACGAGGAAAAACAAATACAACCACAAATTGAAGGGATCGAACGGGAATAACATGTCGGTGGATCAACGGACACTTATAGCAGTTCCAAATACCAATTGTTAGTATTCATTGTGCTTATGTTAAATGACAATTCTTCCCAATGGCGGGAATGATTCTTGCGATTATCTCGCTTAACCTGTTCTTATGATGTATCGCCCAAACGAAAAAGGTTACTATAATTTCATAGTCAGATGTGAGATTTTGCGACTCAATTATATTTTTACCTCAATAAATACATTGAACAATAATTGATAAGGGAATTAGTTATCATACAGCGTATGAAATCTTGTGACACGTGGCATGAATTATCAATAGCATTTATTATCAATGATAACAAATGCTACGTGTCACATGACTTCAAACTACAATGCGAGGTAAATATGCAATATTTATGGTATCTAAGGGCGAGTTCACACGTCGTGCATCGTAACGCGTTCAATCATTAAAAGGAGCAGAAGCTGTGCGTCAACTTTTTCTGGCTCTGTCCACACGTAGAAGCGTTCTTCTTTCAAGTGAATGACGCCGTGCGTTCAGTTATGATATCATTTCCTTAGATTTTTGCTTATATTTCACGTCGGTTTGAGGTCACGTCCCATAATCTTATAGCCTGATTATGATAGGAACGGCCTAGTTTCAAAATATTTATAGCCTGATAAACCGATAGAAGAGAAATCAGCGCAGAGTAATCAGTTGGGCTTCCAAATCAAAGATGGCGACTGTGTTCTTTTCTTGTCTTTAACGGGAGTGCAATGATTATGATCATTAATGTGATGATAAAAAATAATTTTTCGTCGACTTGTCTATGTTATGTGACCGTTGTAGAGGATAGACTTAGTATGTACAGGTTCTGTTTACTGAACTTGAATGACGCAGGGCGTTCAAAAAAAGGACATGCTTCATAATTCAGTCTCCCGCGTTTGCTGCAGCTGCTTCTGTCAAATAAACGTGCCGCGTCCATCAGTTTGACTGAATGCGTTACGATGAGAGACGTGTTAACACGGCCTATGATATTGCATTTATAGCTCTCATTGCAGTTATTGCACTTATAGCTTTTATTGCACTAACGCCGTAAACTGCAACAAAAGCGGTCTCTAGTAGCAATCACACAGTGTCTCGGTACCCAAATACAAAGCATTTATAGGTAAATGTGGTCTGTAAAATGTCGACAGATATCGTCTGCTTCATTATTCTGAGAAATTTAGCTTTGGTAAAAATATATAAATAAAAAAGAGTGAGAAGCTCTCACTGTTTGAACAAAGAAAACGTAATAACAATTTGGAGTAGCTACTGAGAGAACGCATACTTCCGCCAGTCACGGCAATGTTAGCGAACAATTCAAATTGATCCTGTACCTAGAATTTCCATTTTATCATCACCAAATTCAGTTAATTGTGGCTCCTGACAATAGTAACGGTTTCTGTAGCTTTCTTGCGATCCTTCAGAACCTTTTGAGTTATGCTCTAACTAACACTGAGACAAGCAGTCAGACACACGAACGGATGGACTGATCATCACCAAAATTTGATCAACAAATCCTGCAAATTACATAAAGATCGTTTCAACTGTTTGAGTTATAATGCTGAGAAACATAAAATCGAACAGATACAAATAAACAGACACACGGATCATCTCAAAATTTAGGCACTTGCTCTTGATAATATACCTAACAGTTCGTGCGAATTTCATGAAAAATCCGACAACAGCTCAATGAGTTATAGTACTAAGAAAAAACAGGCAAGCTAACAAACAAATGGTTAAAAGAATCTTCGCCAAAACTTAATTATTTGTTTCTTCTTCAGAGATGGTAGTATGACAGAAAGAAAAGCAAAGCAGACAATTAAACGAACAAACAAACAATTGGCTGAACGGATCTTCTCCAAAAGTTAATCATCTGTTACTCTTTACACGCCTAACAACCCCTGTAAATTTCGTAAAGATCCGTCGATAACTTTTTCAGTTATATTGGTGACAAAAAAATAGTAAGCAGATTGACAAACTCGGTAAAAACATAACCTACTTGGCGGAAGTAATAGCTAATTAATATATACATGCCTTTTGCCTACACATAATATTCTGTGTATATATATATATATATATACTGCACTTCTTCTATTAATCCTTCAATAATTGCAGTGTGATTTCTACGAGGGATACTGCATTAGCTCTGAAATTATGATTTTTCGAAGTCTTACTGACTTGAAGGTTAAGTGGTGGGTGATATTCCTCTATTATATCACCGGGTTGTTGCGCAATTGCAAATCCTGCGAGCACTAACGTCAGTATCACCGTACAGCCCATGTTGGTGTGTTGATTTGAAGATAACTTGCAGCAGCTAGACCCAACCTTCCTATAAATTCTCATATCACCATCTTGCACGTACTTGAAACTTTCTCACGCCTCAAGGTCTGTTTCTCCGCTTCGCATATTACTGCATTTGCACGTACCTACATAAAGTTTACTCTGTTGGCATCCATGACAATCGTTAATTGTTTGTATGAATATCACTGTAAATAACATTCAACACTGGTCACAGTGGGGAGGAACTCCTTTTCCGAGTACAAACTATTCTTCACGCTTCAAACATTATGATGATGATTACGATCCCTCCGGGAGCTTAAGATTTGAGCCAGAGCTCTGCGGGTAACTTATTAGCCACAGACACGAGAGAACAATTATTTTATTTTCATTTCATGCCTACAACAGCGTTTCAGAATGAATTTTAGGGAACTTGAGCTAAATGGTTGAAGAGGCAGCAGTATAAGGCGTGTTTTTTTGTGCATTTTCGTGATCGGAATTACTGTTACCTTTATGGCGGTAAAGCATAAGAACGGGCGCCGATTTTCTTACCAAACCTCATACGCTTTGTTTGTCGAAAAGGTCGGTGGCTGCTATATTTTGTATGCGGAAGAATCGAAGCTGTCGGGCCAGTAATGTATTCTCATTAATCCTGAAATCAAAGCCTTTGTGAAGTGGCAGTGTTGACGCTTTTGTGACTAGCTTGATAACTGTTGAACCAATTTGGTAACTATATATACAAACTTCACGGAAATCACCTGAATGGGCATAATGTTGTAAAACAAAATTATGAAGACCTTCAATAATTACTTAATAACAACAAAAAAGAGAAAAAAATGCTGTTAAGAATAATTTTTCTACCGTAGAACTGTTATATAAGGCGTGTTTTTCGCTGCACAGGTTTCAAACGAATGGAACAACACTATAGCGCGAGCACAGAAAGAAGACAAGTAATTTCACTCAGTTTATCTCAAATTTGAAACGAATGGAACAACTTTATAGCGCGAGCACACAGAAAGAAGACAAGTAATTTCACTCAGTTTATCTCAAATTTGAAACGAATGGAACAACTTTATAGCGCGAGCACACAGAAAGAAGACAAGTAATTTCACTCAGTTTATCTCAAAAAAGAGAAAGTTTTGCCAACTCACTCGTCGAATTATGGCATTCCAATGTGTTCTAGCTAGAATCACTCTTCGGATAATCTCTAGAAAGAAATTCTATCTCTGTCGTGATCATGGAGCTATCATACCGAAAAACGTCACAATAAAGCTAAAAACTGGTCACAAAAACAGAAAAATCATTCGGAATCATCTACAGAGTGGTTGCAAAGAGGCACACGTGCATACTAGGTGCCCGGTACATTCCAGCTGAATTGAACCTTCAGGGTAAAACAATAGCAAATATTTTTTCGCTTATGGCTTCATTATTCATTAGTAAAGCGAAAATCGTGCCACTTGTGAGCGATAAGGGTCTATTGTTGATGATGACAAAGATGTGAGCGAAATACTGAGTAGTCAATATCATAAAGTTTTCCTGACAAAATCTGAAATTCTGCGATGCCACAAACTGATTAAACTAGAAACTATTTAACTGACTTTACTCATGGAGGGCGGCAGTCAGGCCGCTTGAAACACAAATGTTACTGTGCATGTTGAATGCAGACAACCAATTTGGCTTTAAAGCCCAACACGTAACGGATATGACCATATTCAGACTCAAAAAGATCATAAATCGTTTCGTTGACAGTGAATCTCCCTTGTACGGGACTTGTGGTTTCTCGATGCTAAGGCTGCTATTGACTAAGTTCACCATTACTTTCTATTTAAGTCTTTGCTTGAGAAACGTTTACCTCCGTGTATTGTTAAGACGCTAAAATATTTGTTTCAAACTCAGAAATGCTTTGAGAAATGAGGAGTGGCAACGTCATCGGCGTTAGGCATGACTAATGGCATACGACATGGGGGCTTGCTCTCCACAATTCTCTTTAATATCTTCACTAATAGTGTCCACACTCATCTGAACGTATGAGTGTCGGATGTCATATTAATGGTCAAGTAGGAAACGAGCTCAGTTAAGCTGATGACATGGTCCTTGCATCTCCTCATTCCAGTGGGCTGCAAAAATTGGTCTCAGTTTACGAGAGCACTTGAATTTGTTTTCATAATCCCCTATTTTATATGTATTATTTTCTCTAATATTGTTTTGGTACCGAAGCAGTATATATGCAACCTATATACATGGGATTCAGATGCTGTACAATGTATCTACAATATAATGAAGACCGATATGTGTTTATCTGCTTATTTATCCATTTTCTGTCACGCTTTAGCAAAATAGTTAGGCGGAAATTAGCCTGTTTGGAGGCGGTGGTCATTTGTCAAGCTTCACTGAAAATTGTTAGGTATAGAAAATAGGCAGGGTTGTAGAAGATGGCAAACGTATCTTAATCAGCTACAGTTGACAGTCAAACAATGATGATATCGAAGGCTGAGTGTGCTTTATACGAGTAATCCCTTCTCCATATTATATCGAATCTATGGCAAAGCATAGGGCGATCTTATGTTTGAATGCACTTCTTGCCGAAGTGGAAATCGTATCACTGAAGCTTCTATTGGTAGTCTCATGCATCTTGATTCCTATAGTTTATTCCCACAGTTGATTATGTTGTATCTGTATCAAATCGCTGTCGCTCTCAGGTTACAACGTATAAATTCGGTACAACATCAACGGAGCACTCACGACGGGAAAAAGACAATTATTTCAGGGGCAAGAGAGAACTATTTCTTTTGAGAGAGCAGAATTTGTTTCAGAGGCCGAAATTTGAGCACTTCATTGAAGCAGACAGTTAAGTATAGAAGACCGTATTATGGATACGGTACAGTTACAGTGCGTATAAGCCGACTGGAGTGGCATTCAAGTTTATTACAGTGTTTTCCTTAATATTTTACTTCGGAAGACGCACGTTTAATTAAGAAATAAGATAAGGAACGTAAAAGAAGAACGATACTTCTACAGTCTCAAGAAGGAAGACATGCAAGAAATGGAGACAGATGATGGGCCTATGCGGCAATGTGACAAGAAAGACTTGAAGCAGAAAGGTTACGGAAGGGAATAAGTGTTACTAACAAGCGTGAGCGAGAAAATGTGGAAACAGCAAGTCAGAGAAGAGAGAAAACATCTATAATATTAATAGCGTTGTTCCTTCGTTCCTTCGTTCCTTCCTTCGTTCCTTCCTTCGTTCCTTCCTTCGTTCCTTCCTTCCTTCGTGTGTTACGCCTGAATTCAATGTTC
>LQNS02278160.1:15634633-15686843 GCA_001587735.2 Parhyale hawaiensis
CAAGATTTATCTTAAAATTTTCGGGGGTAAAAACAATTAAAAAGACCTGGCCGGTGGGCGAGAGATTAGTCATCAGCCGTATCACAGATACGCTAGCTTCCTGAACTCAATAAAGCGCAAAACAATGAAGAATGAACGGCGAAAATCGCTAATATATTTGCCTCTCGCGTTAGCTGTAGCACAGATACCGGATTTCGCATGTAAGGCCAAATGCGAGCTGAACATTGAATTCAGGCGTAACACACGAAGGAAGGAAGCATACAAACGGACGAACCGATCATCATCAAAATTTAGTCATTTATGCCTTTCCTTTTGACATTTCAAACAATTCCTACAAATTTCATTAATATCCCTCCATAACTTTATGAGTTATGCTGTAACAAACATTATGACAAACATCAGTCAAACACACAAACGAATGAACCAATTATCGCCAAAGTTTAGTCATTTGTGTCTTTCAACATTTCTAAGAATTTGATTTTGTGACCCAGGTACGGCTTACGTACGGTACGTAAGCTCCACAACATTGAGAACAGAATGTTGATGACCAGGCAGGTTTCTACTCCTACGCCTAATGTACATCATGCACACTGTTTTTACTGTATTATACTCAACACAAAGTTTGTTCACTGGGCTAAAGCAAATTGCAAGCAACTTGTGTAATCCTGCAGCATAGGGGGGGGGGGGGCAAGCACGATGTCGTCAGCATAACTAAAAGCATTTACTACTTTACTGTTAATATGACAGCGTACTCCAGTAGTATTCAACTTTGTATGGATACAGTCAATGAAGATACTGAACAGAAGGGGAGAGAGTAAGCCTCCTTGTCGTAAACAGTAGTCATGCCAAACGCTGATATTTCCGCCCTCATTTACCATTTTTGCCACCTGGTTTAATATCTGGCTTTTGATAAAGTTTCTCACAAATTTCGGTATAGTTTGTCCAGGGCAAATGTAACGTTCATTTGCATTGCATTTGGGCAGTTCTGAACCCTTTACTTTCTTTCCTAAGAGATCCTAAAGTTCTGTGTTCTTAATTGAATTTACCGGATAATGTGCATAACATCTGAGTTTGGCCGGTAAGTTTGGCGAATCAATAACTAACAAGAGTTATTTGTCAACCGTTAATTTATTTCAATATGTGTTTTTTGCAAACTAAACATTTGTACACAATTTCCATGTTTTTTCCCAGTATATTTGAAAGATCCAAATGTGTGTTTTCTTTGAACCTTCTCGCCGGCTGAAAGATTCAATCGCCAAGCATATTATTCTAGGTAGGGTGGGGAATGGCTCGCCCCTTGGGGACATGCCTAACTTGTGATGTGCATCCTTTCAATATTATTTCTTAGTAACAATTCTATCATGTGCTACTTTCCGAGAGTGATCAACTGGATCATTCCCAATTAATCCTTCATTCACACTTAGGAAAACATGGATATATTTATTCAAATATTATTGTCATAATTAAGTATAGCTATCACCTTGCCTTTCTTATTTCCATACCCCGTAACAAAGGCCTAGTGACACCATCCCTATTATTATAAATAGATATATACTTGAAGGGAGCATGCAAATATCAGCAAATGTAATATTCTCGAAGAACATATCACGAAAACTGGATATTTATTACCAACTGCGAAAAATTTCACTGTAGCAGCCGATGTTACTAAGGGATCCCATCGGATAAAATCGCCCGTGTTACCAAAATTTACTGATGTGCTAGTGAATTAAATAAAAAATTAAGCCGTGGTTTTCGGGAGCAACCCAATATAGAAACCTACACTGAGGCGTGTTGCAATGACTCTCGGGGTCACCAATGTTACCACGGCTTCAAATGCAATACGGGTACGTAGCCTTGGGTGTGACACCGATAACCTTATATATTGTAGGGTTATGAGCTGGGTGGCAGCGCCTTTAAACGTTTACAAACTTTGCTTTTGTTGACTAACACAGTGATCGGTTGTTGTGCAAAGAAAAAGGTACTGTTCAATCGCCACTGCTAGTATCGATTATTGCGTGAATTTTTTCACGCATGGGATCACTAGTCTACAATATAATAAAGACCGATGTGTATATATCTGTTTGTCTATCCTTTTGTTTATCTGTTTATTTATCTGTTTAATTATCCATTTTCTGTCACGCTTTAACTAAACAGATAGGCGGAAATTAGCCCAGGTTGGAAGCTCTGGTCGTCCTCTCAAGTTCCATTGAAAACTGATAGGTAGAAAATAGGCCAGGTTGATGATGATGGCAAACGTAGTGTATCTGAATGTACTTCTTTCTTTCTTTCTTTGCCTTCGTTGAAGTCCACTCAATGCAGATACATTCAGCTTCTCAATGCAAGCTCTTGCATCGTGATTTGTACTCTCTTCTGAAGAGTCCTTCATCCAAATTTGAACTGCTGATGGTCTCACTGACTAGGTACATAATCAACGAAGCAAAGAGTAACATTTTCTTCAGCGATCAGCAGACGGGTAAACACCAAGAGGATTTCTTGGCAGCCAATAATATTTTTCCATTTCGGGTTCTCCGTAATTATTGGGAGCGATATTGACTACTGGCCAAGAAAGCATTGCTTTACAATTAAGATATTTAGTTTCGGCCTGAACGTCTTTCGAACACAAAATTTTGATACAATTGACAATGTAGTAGCTATATAGTCACCCAAGGTGGGTATCTTTGATACGCTCTGAATTATGGAGGCAAAATTCACGCCACTGATACATAGTTCATTCACAGAAGATAGTTGTGTGAATGTATGCGCTACGCCTCTAAATTTTCAGGTATGTGACGTCACAATTGCGTCACGCCACTGTTGCAGCGAGGAATCTTTGATATTTCCACAGTGGCGTGACGTAATTTTGACGTCTTAAACCTGGGAATTTAAAAGGGCAGCGCATACACACATATATGAAACAACTATCTAACTGATATTTGTCTAATCAGGGACAGTTGAAACTAGAACACTCTGAGAGCGCATACCTCCGCCAAGTGAGCCAACGGTAGAAAAAATTCAAATTGGCTCTGAAACCATAATTTTCTTTGAATAAACTCCAAAATCTAATCATTTGTGCCTTTTTATATTAATAACAGCTTGTTTAATTTTTTTGAAGATCCGTTCATAATTTTTTGAGTTATACTGTTAGCAAACATTATGACAAATATGAGTCAAATATACAAACGAACTAACCGATCTGCACCAAAATTTGATCATTTATATCTTTTACCATTATTAACAATCCTATAAATTTCATAAAGATCCATTCATTATTTTTTGAGTTATTGTGCTACCAACCATAAAATTAAAAACAGTGACAAACGAACGAACAAACGGACCATTACCAAAATTTGGTCATCTACTTTTTTTATATATCTAACAACTCATGTTAATTTCATTAAAATCCATTCATAACTTTTTGAGTTATGGCATCGAGAAAAATGACGCAGACAAACAAACAAACAAACGGATGGACATATCTTCACCAAAAGTTAATCATCTGTTCCTCCTAACATACCTAACAATCCCTGTAAATTTCATCCAAATCAGCTCATAACTTTTTGAGTTATCCTGGTAACAGACAGACAGACAAACAAACAAACAGACAGATAGACAAACACGACGAAAACATAACCTCCTTGGCGGAGGTAATAATTCAATCAGTGAATATATAGAAGGCAGATTCTGATTTGTACGAGTATTATCTCCTCCAGATATCGAATCTATGGCAAGGTGTAGGGCGACCTTACGTATCAATGCACTTCTTGCATTTCCGAAGTTGAAATATCACAGCACTAAAAATATCTTAAGCTTCAATTAGCGCTCTCGTGCATCTTGATTCGTAGTTTCTTCCCGCAGATGATTCCGATGCCTCAGCTATTCTTCCAACTTTGATGCAATTGTTGACGAAACATCATTTACTAACAAAAAAAACGAAAAAAAAAAAATTGGTCAAATAAGACATGCTAAAGGTATCTATGATAGCAAATCGAATCAATTTTTCTCAGCGTTGCTGAGCTGCCTTCAAAAGTAACTAATTTTTTCCATATTAGAGAAAGAAAATAAGATTAGATTAGATAGGCGGCAGTAGACGAACGAATAGGCCCATTCCCAAAGAGACACCGAAACCTACGCCTCGGCCCTCGCTGCTGAGTAATTATGTAGCCGTGAAATCTCATCTGCATGAACTTTAAAGTTGACAGTTGTGTGAAGGAAGGCATGGTTAATGAAGCAGGATCAACACAAACTCTTCGCTGTCATTTATGACAGCGCAGGCACACTAGCTATAATCAAGTAGAGCCACCTGTTCTAGGCAAGCCGAACCTATCTTAACATGTTTTAATCAATCTAACCTATTTTCAACTTAACAAACCTATTTTATTCAAACCTGTGTCCAACCTAAATAACTCAACCTGACACATACTTCGAGAGAAGCCACAAACAATGCCGGCTCTATTAATTCATATTATAAAGCAGAACATTTGTGGTGCTGCGGGCATTTTATTTCATGATCGGCCCTTTTCAAAAGTTTTGAGTTCCTGTCGAGCCGGGAAGAACTGTTTCTCTAGTCAGCCTCTTCGATCTTTAAAATCAGTAGTGACAAGCAGAAAAACATACGAGGTTGCGATCGAGAGCTCGTTTACTCATTGCACTTTTAATTATTATTAGTCCCGTTCCTGACGGTTTTTTTCCGTTCCCGAATTGCTGTTTTGATGCGCACTAGGAGCGACCTAGTGTCTGGATTTCACTCTCCTTTCGGAATATCATTTGCCCTTCCTATTTCTTTTCTTAGAGCACTGCCTCGTGTCTAAGGAGGCTTAAATAAAATCATAAGAGCAAGAGCAGAAACGTTCCTTCGGTTTCGAAAATAGTGTATAATCCCGTAGCAACATTACAGGCACCTCGGAGAAAATTCAATCAAGTTTGCCTGTTGATTATTGCTCTGATTTGTTTATATCAACGAGACGATGCTTATAGCTGCGGCAGGTTAGAGTGCTGAGCTCAAGACACTGGCCGTTGTAAATTAAAATGGGAACCCAGGTATGCAAGCTCTTGCAGGGGTTGACGTGCTGACTCAATATTTGACATTTGCGGAGCACTTTGGTGGTACCTACGATTCCTAATTATAAAGGTGCAAGGGAAAAGGGCACGGGTCGTTGCATAAAAGCCTTCTGCCGATTACAACACAGCTCTTGACTATCTGTGGTCGACTGCAGCCGCTCTATTCCCTGTCTGCAGCACGAACCAGTGAGTGTAAGTTTCCCACTGAGGCTGCTATCAAAATTACTCTACCCATACCTTTAGAAAGCCTGGTTGAGCTATTCAAAGGCAGTTACCGGAGTTTGAGTGACGAGCAAATTTCACATATTACCATGTAATAAATTTGGTTATAAATTCTATGGCTTCAACGACGTACCTATAACGGGACTCTTTGAAAGAGACCCTAATGATCGCTTGCGAAACAACGGTCATAAACTGAAGCATAAAGCTCGAAGAACAACCTTAAGTCAACAGTTCTTTCCCTATTTCATAGTCAGCATTTGGAATACACTCCCTTCCGTTGTTGTTGGTGCGGAGTCGGCCAACTCGTACATACCTTGAGAGAGACATCCTCCACAGCTAAGAACTCCTTCTCCACGAATCGCGAGCACTTAACGGCCAAAGCTTCCCAGGTCATTTTAAGCTGTCTTCGTCTCACTTCCGCTCCATCTATATATTTGGGCTCCGCATATCAGCGGCCATCGATCATGCTTGCGGGCATTCATGGCCATCGCTTTGGCGATGGTGAAGTGACAACGGTTCGGCATCACATCAACGGAGGCCCGGGTTCGATTCCCCGGACGGCACGCTACGGATTTATACTGCGCGGAGCACTGCAGCACCGAGAGGCCAGGCGATGCACGATGAGGGATCCTAAATTGACTCTCAGCAAGCTGACGAAGAGGACGAGAAGTGTGATGACCTAGAAGTTTTAAGATCTTAATTCCGTTTTTCTTTACCTCGATAGGTGTATCCATTGTAACCTGTATACGAGATAATAAATGATATTTGTTTGTTTTTTATATTCTTCTCCCCTTCTTCTTTATTTCTCCTTTCTTTTTTCTCTTTCGTCTCCTATTTTTTTCTCCTCTCGTGTTTCCATTCCTCTACATCCTACTAACATAATGGCAATAGCTCATAGAGGGCCGGGGTGTAAGTCCCGGTGTCTCTTTGGGAATGGGCTTTTTGGTTCGTCTACTGCCGCCTATCTAATCTAATCGATACGAAATGCGCACAACGGATGTCGTCTCGAATGATGAACTTCTTTTTCTGCAGTTAATGAAACTTTCATGTCCACGAAGGATATTTCCAGGAACTGGTTATGCGAATACCTAGGCCATCACTCTACTGTATTTGCTCTTTCGCCCGAACATCATGAATATTGAACACGTTCTTGACCGATGAGGAACTTTTTTTTGGGGGTTTTCTTAAACTGTTACAATGTATTCTTTATTATACTGTAAATGGTAATCTACAGGCAATTTCGCCCACGAGAGCCACTCTCTGCGAGAGGGACAAAAGTTTAATTGAGGCGGTTAAAGAACTATACGTTTATGTCCGATCTTGTATTTAACTGCAAGACAAACAAGAGGCTTAAAAATGTTTGTTGAGAAACATCTACAGACTCTAACTCCGTGAAGCATTTCGTCGTCGAGGAGAGCGTCCAAACATATGTGCGAGAATCCATGTAAATTTATTTGCAACCCATTCATATTATTTTTGCATAAACCAAAGTTGTCTGACATGTGTAGTTTACAGAAAGCGTGTCGATAGGAATCATGTTCAGATCGGCAAGAATGTAAATTATTACAGTGATGTACATTTTCATCATGAATAGTTCTTTTCGTGTTGCATCAGTTTTAAAATTGAAATTGACTCCATGTTGCAGCTGTGAAAGTTCAACTAACAACACAAAACTTGTTTGTTGTTTAAATTTCACTTTTCCGTGTGGTGTTCCTTATATTGCCTCCACTCACGAATGTCGTACTTGTGTCAGTGCCAAACTATTTAGAAGCTCTAATTTTACCAAGAATTTATTACACTCTGTTATATGTTGATCCCAGAGTACCATATTTTAGATTGGAGACAACGAATGCCGTGTCTGGGAAATTTGCAAGGATGTCATCAGGATCCCCGGAGTCAGCGCTACAAGGTCCTTTCAGCGCTCCAGGAACGGTGGGATCAGCATCAGGAGGATAGAGACCATCCAGCCACAGCATATGCGAACCATAGTCAACCCACAGAGCAAACGTTAAGACCACTCCTCGATTCAGGGCTTCTCCCAAGTTGGGCAGTCCACCAACGACCGGCGTGTAGTCAATTGAACCTACGAAACTGGCCCAGTCTGCACAGAAGTCATCTGACATGGCGTCATACATTTCCAAGCCCGGGTAGTTGACTGAAGGGCTGTCTATCACGATGCCGTCCTGCACGTACACTCGCCGAATTTCTACGAGAACTCCGTCGTCGGTGCCGTCGCTTGTGATGAACTGCGTCACCACCGTGAAGGGCCTTGTCGTATCCACCACATAAGTATCATTAGCTCCATAGTAATAATGGTTGTTGAGCTCGAAAGTCTGGAAGCTGCAGCCTAACTTGTTGCAGATGCCCGTAGAATCATCCTCATCACCGCATTCATCTCCTTGGCAAAGGTAGTACCCTTCAATGGAGCATCCGTGAGTCGCAATCGACGTTGCCCATCTGTAAAGCGTCAAATACTAGTTATAATTCCACTGTTCTCGATTAAAAATTTTGTAGCTACCTTTATCGTTCCAAAAATATGATCTCTCAAAATCATCATCTTTTTAGTGTTTACACGACATTTAACGGAGAGGAAATTTATTTCTTCATCAATGTACTCGGTAATAATTCGGCATTCGGGGAAAAGTTACGTGCCTCGAACCAAGGACACAGTTTATTTTCCGTTTACCTTACAAAGATTGGTAGCAGATATACGACAGGTAAATTGCCAGTGCAGATAATTGCAAGCGTTCGGTAACCCCAACGACGATTATTAAATTAATCATTCGATGTTTTTTCTCCTGAGCTAGGAAGATACTCTGTACTTTTTTGCTGTGACCTAAGGGGCTTGAAATGTTAGTGTAAGGTTACAATCGTTGATCGTTGGCTAATGATCTAACACTAACAGTATTAGAGTACTGATTGCCTAATAAAGACCTTTTCTTATATACACACACACTTCCGAAAAGTAAAAACCCAGAAATATGGGAAGTATTCAGTGCCATTCAGTGTGACTTCAGATAATAGAAGCTGCCATATTTCCAGAGTATAAGAGTAATGTAGTTGAATTGAATTGTTAGCGCATATTACAGTGAAACTACGTATTGCTCCATGGTGTTAGCAAAAGAAAACGTTCTTCGAATATAGTAATAACAGATAACCCGTAGAACTATGTCGTCTTCCTGAAACGGAGACAATATTTCCGTCCTCATTTTTGTCTTTCTACTGTCTTACCTACACATTAAGTCACAGAAGAAATAATTTGGTCGAATATTAGTGAAAAACAGTTACTTTTACTAGAAGCTGTTAGGGGCAGTAACTACTCTGAGAAACGAGTTACTGTGAATATTTCTTTGGTTCGCCCCACGAATATTTGTATAACGCTGAAATCAATATATTTCTTGTAGTATTAAACTACAGTTCTTATTGAGGCTCAACTGTGTGCTTGGTTAAAGGCACAAAAATTTCCTATGTAACTGAACAGCTCTCTGTACGTAGCGTCGACGTGCACAGCGTATTCTTTTAAGAAACATTTTGTTTTTTCACCTTTTTCCTATTCATGCCTTCTTTGCTATATACCTCACAATTATGGTAGCCCTGCCAGCTTGAGCTCACGTTTTCTCTCATAGAGTAGTTCATGACACTATTCTTAGTATTCTTCTGTAGTTATTGTATCCTGAAATGAACATCAAAGCATTGGCGTCATGAGAAGTAATTTTTTTTTTCAAAATAACTTACCTGTTTGTTGGCTTACCAAATATCGAAATCGAAATTATGGACGTATGTATGACACCTTGCATAACTCACTTATTGGCTTCCCAAATGTCGAACTCAACACAGCATACGCCATATTCTGAATAGCCATCGACGTTGACTTCACCTCCGACGAAGTTGGCAGTGTGGAAGCACTGTCCATCGCAGTACCCCATACCATACTGAGCTCCTGCTTGGTTTGTTGGATATGACGCAGTCCCGCCGTCTTCTTCTGCTTCAATAAAGTAAACTGCAGCGTTCATGCCACAAGGAAGTTTAGACATGTCGACATCAAACGTGATTTCGCGATTCTTCATTTGGAACATTCTGTAATTATTCTCAGGTGTTATAAGGTATCCTCGGGACCCAGCTGAGTCGTAGTTGAATAGCATTGTCAGAGAAGTACCGTCACCAGTAACACCATATCCAGCATAGCCTTGTTCATCGATAGCTGCCACAGCGCAGTTTTCAGCGCAAGTTAGCCCGTCTGGACAGAGGCCGGAGTTGAAGCCGTTTTGGTCTTTGCAGCTGGTCTGGCCGTCGGCTGCGGAGTACAACCACCTCCAAGCGCCGTCGAGCACATATCCAGTGTCTTCACTCTGACAGCCTGTGTCATCGCACACCTGCCAAATATCAGTTTTGTATGGTAAGCTTATTCGCCGGTGAGTGGAGTGAAGAGAGGAGAAAATTAGACGATAGAGGGACTGAGGGAGAGATGTTAGTAGGTAGAGAGGAAAGAAAAAGGTGAAAATAGAAAAATAGGAAGAGAATGAATGACCGGGCAGTGCCGGTTTAGTTAGGGTAGGTTATGCAATTAGGTTACTAAGTTGTTTGCAGTTTGAAAAATAAGGTAAGCTTATTTAAATTTCCTCCCACATTTCAACTGGAACGTTGAGGAGAGGACCGTTAGGTTCTCCTTTTGAGCTCAACTGTAGGTAGCATAATGATTGAAAGATTGCGCGACCTAACCCTGTAGAGCGTCAGTTCTCTGCGGTTGTTGTGAAGGGAATGCCTGGCTACATCAATGCCACAAACGTGCTATTCCTGATAATTCCTCATCTGTATGCATGTAGTTGACGGAAGGACGCGTCACAACTTATAGATCCAAAATTTGACAGTGCAATGTCTAGATGTTGTACGTGTATCGCGACTGAGGAGCAGGAGGGTGCTTACGGCAAAAAATAAAATTTTAGGAAAGATTCAACAATTACCACACGATAGTGAACTCGCCACTTTTTTGGAGTGCGCCTAAGGAGAAATTCATAATACTTTGCTGCAATCTTTTCCAATCAATCGACCAACTTCCAATAGTCTACTTTTCATCCTCATATATCTCCATGATTCTGATTTGTTAACAATGGCTCTTAGAGGGCCTGAGCATAAGTCCCGGTCGCTTTCAGGCAATGGTTCTGTTGGTCCGTGTATTGCCAGCTTTCTAACCTAACCTAAATGATTAACTTATTGAAGGACAAGGAACACATCTATTAAAGGAAGGGAACACGCATCCACCGTGGACATCCAGCAACGAATTCTATTTGTTGCTTATAATCACATTACTTGTATCGTCATGGAAAGTTTACTCTTTTTTTTTAATGCTGCTATGTTAACTGGAAAAAATTGTTCCTTCAAAACTGACTGCAGAGCCCATTTGGTATTTCAAGTGGGTAGTCAAGTAAAGTGTAGTCAATGTTCCATGAAAAGACTTCACCAGACTTCACCAGAACTTACCCTCCCAAATTAGTTTGAAGGTTGATTCTCGTAAACGCCAATGACTTCGTTCCTATTATAACGCGAGAATGTCACTTCAACCGTTCATATTGATAGAAGAAATCTCTTAATTACTAAAAAATACAATTTCATGTGGGTTGATGGGTGACTAAATTAATGTTTTCAAGTCCATGCTGAGGCGTTATGATACGCTGAACGTTGCACAACTATGTCGACAAATTACTTTTCTCGCTCCTAAGCACATTGCTTGCATCAATTTCATAGCTTACTTTTTCTTTGAGGTTCTTATGCATGAGAGAGACATTTTACGACACAAAGTCACTCAGTCTCATGACCCATCGGTTATTCTGGTTAACAGTCAAGTTTGATGTTTTTTATTTTCTCCAAGTTATCAATATTAGCAGCGTCAATTGACCTTAAATTCTATACATTGTCAGCAGTTTACAGAAGAATGTTCTTGTTACTGGTAACGGTACCTCTGATACCTCTTAAAAAATTATTCAACCCCATATTAATGTCATGCAAAGAACGTATCCCTAATACTTTCAGCTCACTGACGGCCGCGTTAGCCTGCCCATGCTCTATATGTGCATGTTTCCTATCAGATCTATTTGCATTAAGTAAGCTGTAACTTTATTGAAGTAAAATACGATAGGGTGATGGACTAGCTAACTGTACTATTACTGATACTCACTTCCAGAGTTAGTGGTGGGTGAAACTCGTCACCCGATCCAGGCAGCTGGCCGAGAACAAGCCCTGCCAGAGCAAGGGTTAACAGAAAGAGTCGCACCATCCTTGCGAACTATTGACTCACAATTTCCTCTTTGGCGTGTGTCTTTTTGTACTCACTTGGAAGTGATGCAGCTGTTCTGGGTCTCATGTTTCCCGATTACGCCTATCACTGTACGTGCTCAAGTGCTGCAAAACAGTACTATTTTCTTAGTTTATTTTTCTTTTACAGTGCAAAACAATTTCATCACAACGTAAAAGTTCCGAATTTACTGAAAACGAGCTTCTGTAGTTCAACCGAAAGTTCATATTATTTGTGCCGTGAAGAATTATTTGCCAGTGCTTTGTGGGATACTGAAGGCTGCCCACAAGGAGCACAGTTACTTTGCCCTTTTTTTTTAATTTTCAACTGTCGCTATTTCAGTTTACAAAGTTTAACCTAAACTTCAGTGTACAAGTATGCAACAGTATTGTTGGTTTGATGCACGGAGGAAGTAAAAAAAGAAGTGCTGTGTTCATATGTGTCAAGTGAGTAAATTAAAAAAAAAGAAACATTGGGCGCTCTGCAATGAGAGGTCAGCGCCGTGTATACCTGAAGAGTTCCAGCCAGCCAGTTCTAAAGCTTTAACGCGAACACGCTAGTCAAGTTATCAAAACATCGTTGTACCACTCCAAAAACTGCTGCATTAACTTGTGCTAAATGAATCTACATGAAACTTCTGAAAAAGCTTTTGATGACATGCTGTAATAATTGTCTAGCTATACTGTACAGTGGCAATCCACAGAGAAAAGACGCAGCATCTGAGCGTATCAAAGGCTATGAACACGATGCGGCGATTATTCGAAGATGGAGAGCTGGCGATGACTGAAATGATTTAAAAGATAGAAAACACTGTGCGTGAATATTCATGTAGATAGCACGGAAAGTACGAGAGCAATTCATTCACGCATACGAATTGCACGATGCATTTATAATTTTAACTCAGGGTCGCGATGCGTGCAAAATTCTAGTCTAGAGAACGCGATGCGTTGATAACTAAACAGCAAAAAATAACTTGGATAAAAAATTCGGTTAAGCAATGCAATGTTTTCTTGTGAACTGCCCACACTGACGGTAACTATGCCAGAAGAGTCCCAGCGATAAGATACACTGGCTTGACCCAAGTTGTATCAAGGTCGTGCGAAAGAAAGCCTGCAGAAAGCAAGACGCATTGCAATGTTTGCTCGCGTGCTATCTTCATGTGATGTAACTCCCACAACTATCGGCTGAGACCCGATGCAGTATCAATAGCACGAAATTTGGCTGCGTTGACAGTAGCATGGAATCAACGGACTAAAAGTTAATATAACCCATCTTATTATGCATTTAAACAAAATTAATGAAATTTGTGTGACTTTTGTAGCGAATATTATACAGATTATCAGTGTTTTCAGAAAGAGAAAGAAAAAAAATCACAACAGACATTTGGGAGATGAATTACCGGGTGGTTACTCAGGGATTGACCTACGATACATGCAATTTCTTTCCCATCCTGTACTAGGTCAATGCAGCCATGCAACAGGAATAACGCACGGAGTGTTTAGTTTTACCCACCGAACAGGTATTGTAAGTAGGTGACATCATATGGAGGCAAGAGGGAACGCCAAATGCCCGGCCTAACCATAAGACTGTACACAAACCTGCATCTTGTAAGGAACTTTGCCAAGCACAATTTCGAAGGATATAGGTAAAGATAAGGCTTATCTGTGGGAATAGTTTATATAGTGGCTGGATTTCGAGCAGCGTACATGTATTTGGGGTACTAGTCTAACCTAACTTGCTATGTAACGAGTTCACTTCACGTTTCTTAAGTCTTTTTATGCTAACAATATATTGCTTTTAATTTCAAAACCAGAATATTGAAAATTATATAGTATTTATTGCCAACTAACCGTCTTGTTTTCAATAATTAGTCAACTTATTTATAAAATGAATTAAAATACACCAGTTTTTTTCCCAAGTGTTTCCTAACACCAACAATAAAATAGTATAAAGAGTTTTTGTGAAAATGGAGAAGGAATTGATTGCATCCCAACTGTGAACGTGAGATTCTGCAAGACCCTGCAGGTGATACGCAAAACACCACGTGATATCATAAAAACAGATATGACTTAAAGATCCGAGATAATATGTAGCTCTGCCAACCTGCTGCACTAGCCGCACTCTCATGAGAAACTGGAGTACGATAGCAATAAAAGCTATAATTTTCGAAATATTCTTGATATATAACACGTGCGAATCGCAAAACTGCTTTCGAAGTATACCTAATATGTGATTGTTGCACATACTTACGTACCGCATCAAAATATGAAATAGGTATTTTGATTTTGCTTTTACGAACACAAAAAATCACCTTTGTTCAATCTCTCAACCAAAAGTTTTCCTTAGTGCGAGTTCTACGTCATTCATCTCTACGCGTTTTCTCATCCTCATGTCCGAATCTGTTCCTGGGCCCAAGACATAGCAGAAAAGTGCAACGTTCTCTCAATTTTATCTCACTCTGAATTTGAATTAAGAGATATCTGTAACTTGCCCAATGACACTTGCAGAGGAAACTGAGTTGACAGTTAACATTTTCATAACCTTTTGTGGCGCTCACAAAGTTGCGCTGACAGCGACGCTTCAAAACATTCGGACGAGTGAACGCGTTGAGATGAATGGCGTGTGAACTCGGCATAATACCTGTATGATGCGTGCAAAAGCTGGAGAGCTCTCATCTTACCTTACGTAACAAGAGCAGCACGTTATGGAACACTAGCACCATCTGTCCGTTTCGTAAGTATTTACCACATGAGCTGTGCGTCAACTTTTTTTGTCTCTGCCCACACGTAGAAGTATCCTTATTGCAAATCAAGGACGCCACACGTTCAGTTATGACAGATAACGTTTTTTTATACATTATCGCTTATATTTCGCGTCGGTTTAAGGTCACATTTGCATCCCTTGACTTATAGCCTGATTTTGATATGAACAGCCTATTTCTCAAATATTTATAGCCTGATAAACCGATTGAAGAGAAATGAGCGCAGAGTGATCAGCTGGGTTTTCAAATCAAAGATCGTATCGTCGCGTACGTGCTCTTACAACATTTTCAGGTTATATGTTTTTCTTGTGTTAAACGGGAGTACAGTGATGCTGATCGATGAAATGACGATAAAAAACATTTTTATCGACTTCTTCATAATTTGAAAACGCCATAGAGGATTAAGGAGGCATTTTTTCAGGGTGCAAATTACGCTAGACATTAACTGCTACGAAAATTTTTACGGTTTTCTTACTAGATGGAAGTCATGGCGCTTCAATTAAATATTTACGCGTCTTTATTTCCAAGGTTTTGAGGACTACCTATGAAATACTGCTGCAACATAACAAAGACGTTTCGATAGTGGACTTAAAAAACTCGATGGGGCATGCATTTCAGTTATTGATTCTATTTGATTATTTATTAGTATTTATCCATGAAATACTCGCTTGAGCTCTTCAAAGGCAGACCCTCAGCTATTGTGATGATCAAGCCACTAATTACGATAATCCACGTTAGTTGCGTGACCAACAAGAAGTATCAGCGCACAACCAATCGCGCTCTCGATTTACGGAAATGCTTACGAATTTTTCATTTTTAGCGATAAACTGCTTGATTTACTAATAATTTGAACAACCTAGGCTCAGATTTATTACGTTACAGCATTGTGTCTTAACAGTAAAATACCGTAAGTTATCAAAGTTCAATTACTGCGTATATAAAGATGCTTTGTAAGTAAATTCCTAAATGAACAGCTGTGTCAAAATATTATGTTTTATGTTTTAGCAGTAAATCTCAAGACCATGACATTCTATGACTGCTCAAAAGTACGAAATGATCATATAACTAAGGGAAATCACCTAACGTTTATAAGGGACTTGCGAATCGGTATGCGGGAAGCAGCCTCAAGCAGTGCATCACAGCGCCGTACCTTACCTATTCCTTCTTCTTTGTTCACAAACCGTTTCATGACAACCTGAGAAGGTTGCTGATCTTCACCAATAATTATTATTTCAAACAAAATGTTGGACTGTTTTTGTGTAAGTACAATATGACAATGCTACAGGTAAGAACTATTTTGTGAAGTTTGAGGCAAAGGGCACGGGCAAATATATGAAATTTCATATATGTTGTAAGCCTGCTGTCTATCCATCGCCACAGGTTGTGCGCAGGCGAGGCAGGCAGTGGAGTCTTAAGGACTGCAGCGTGAATTATACGTCCGTCGCTGGGCGGGGCGGCGAGTAGTCTTTTTTTAGGGGGGGGGGCGTGGGCCGTCTTTATATATATATATAGTGGCCCCTTGATTTTCTTAGAGACGCACCGAAGTCTCAATACCTGCACTCTGTTCCATCTCAAATACATCACAGGAGGGAACGTTGTGATTATTAAGTCTCTAAAAAAAATCGCGAATGCGTAAGAGGTCATGTGGCCGAGATTCCACGATAACCAACTGGCTCATGACAATAATATTGTAAGGCTTACGGCCGTGTAACCCACAACACTTTTAAAACCGCTGCACACGAGAGTCGAAATATGAAAACGTTTCATTTTCTTGGAACAAAAAACCTGTTGGAGGGCTTTGCAAAAGTCCTGACCTGTTTTAAAAGTATGCAATCTGAAGTTTGTAAGAACTTTGTTTATAATGAAATCTCCATTTTGACACTTTTCTGATCCAAGGAAGAACTTTTGTGGCCATGATATCCCTGTATTCAGCCCCTGTCAATCTGTATTCGCCCGTGAACCACACTGGAGGCATCTTGTTTCCATTGGAGGCCACAACGCCAAGCATCATCACAGAGGCCGGATGCTTTGTTGTGGAGACATAACGAACATCAGAGATGTGTTGGACAAAGCTCATAACTCGATCGTTCTGTTTGTTGAAGACAGGATCCACGGTGAAGGTCTTTTCATCTGAGAATATGATGACTCGATTTCCATGACTTTTCAAGTCGTTAAGAAGGCAGGAACATCGCTCTTGGCTCTATTTAACCATGTCAGCACTTAGCAGCGGTCTTTTCTGACGCTTTAAGCTCTTTTCACCTTCACTCTTTGCAGCTCTTGACATGGTTGACACAGAAATCTTCTTCTCCTTCGCAAATTCAGTCATTTTGAGTTTCGGATTATTTTGAAAGGCTCTTCGAACATTCTTCCGTTGAATAACTTCAGATCTGCCTGAACGTGGTCGATCTTTGAGGCTTTCATTATTGCTAAGGCGGTTTTTGACCCGTTTCACCGTTGATAAACTGACATTTGGCAAACTAACAACGTCCGCCTTCTGGTAACCCGCCCGAAGGAGAGCTGCTATCTTTATCCTTTTTGTTTCCATTACCAACGATATGTAAGAATGAGCACTGTTACCAATTATTATATTATCTCAAATAGTTAAGGAATGAGTCATTGTCAATAAATTTCATCAAGTCTGTGAAACGAGTTTCACACTTTAAAATTACAAAACAGTTCAGGACTTTTGTAAAGCCCGGCATGCGACTTAGCGAATTGAAACTCGTTTCAAATTAAGAGAGATGTTTGAAACTGTGTAATTGGAACCTGCAATAGTGAAATGACTACAGGAGCGGCTTAGATTTTAAACAGTTTTTCCACTTTGCATGTAGTACTGAACAAGTCGAAGCCGTCCCGCGGTAACGTAATCTAACGAGTAAGGAGAAACGTTCCAGAGTTTCGACTCCCGTGTACAACGGGTCTTACAATCCGAGAAAAACTTGAATTATGATCTCTTCTGCTGCAATTGTAGATTATTGGATAGTGAAATAACATATAATTGTTATTTACAATGTGTAAGACACAGTGCACCTGGCCAGAGAGAAATCTTGATGCATGCAGTTGAGGCTGTTAGTTTTCTATACGTAATAATCTGAGGATGAACTTGCTCTCGCCCTGCTCGACTACTCAAAAAATTTTCCGTTTCGTTATCTGCTGGAACACTACTTTAATTTTTTTCTAGGCGCATTTGTCTTTACAGTTATATGACTTTGGAAAATATAAATGCATTAAGTTGATGGGCATTTTGAATTTGCTTGAAATTGAAGTAATAATTGCTTGGCAATGCGACGTCTGAATAAAGTATTACAAGCGGAATTAACGACTGCGCTAAAAGAAAGTGCCTCGAAAACGAAACGTTGAAATGAAAACCATGTCATTGGAGATTGTTAAATTGTTGAATAATTTCAAAATAGCCATTAGACTGCCAGGTCTTCCTATTCCAGAGGTAGGTATTGCTAGACAGAGCAATTTCTTTGACTTATGATGATCGAATACCATGCATGCAATCGGAAGTAGAGACACCGGCTGGAGGAGCGCTCTGAAAATATTACTTTAAAAATCACATTTCTCTCTTTTAAAAAGACTGCAAGTATTCACAGGTGCTGTGTAAGTCTTGTGAAGACAGAAGTAACTTCACAGCCAGTTGTGAGGGAAGCTTCGTAAATGAACTTGAAAGTCGTAATTATTAATTTATTGTAAGATACAAAGTAGGGAGGACTTAACAAGCTTACATCTAGCTTAATAAACCGAACCATGGTCACAGCTGTTTGTGTTTACTTGGCCTTCGATTAACCCAAGGCAGCCACACGCAATTTTTCCGATGAAACTTTAGGCCAGAGTCTCAATGTGGTGTAACACAAGGCAGTCACTGTGTCAGTATGTGTGAATAGGATAAAACTCAACGAAGGAAGCTGACAAAATTTACTCTGATTGTGTCATCGAAATACGAGGTAGTCGGGAGGTGTAAACCACTTTATTATTAATCGCATTACAAAAAAGTAATATGTAGCGCATTTAGTACCAAAAATAGAATCCAAACAAATGTGTCAAAATCCCTGCATTTTATGATTCATTTTCATTAGGCATTCACCATGAAACCCTATATGACAACTGCCTACTGATAAAGAGATTAAAAAAGCAGAGAAAGCTCGTTAGTTCTCGTTATGAAAATTATAACATGAAGCTGAATATTGCTCGTAGCCCTATATGACTCTTTTCAGTGAATGAAAGATATTTTGAAATTTGAATGAACTGCATGAACATACCGGTGGTAGTATTTATTGCCACACAGAGTATCATGAATACCATTTCACATACTTGCCATGTTTATTCAAATTTTAGTTTTCCATAGAACACATTCTGTCTTTTTTGGAGAACCGTACTTGGATAAAAATGAATGCTACCAGATTATCCACTAGCACCAATTCTACAATGAATTTATTACACCCTACTATACGTCGATCCCAGAGTACCGAATTTCAGATTAGATACAACGAATGCTGTGTCTGGATAATTTGCAAGGATGTCATCAGGATCACCAGAGTCGGGGCCACAAGGTCCTTTCAGTGCTCCAGGGGCGGTGGGATCAGCATCAGGAGGGAAAAGACCATCCAACCACAGCATATGCGAACCATAGTCAGCCCACAGAGAAAAAGCCAGCACCACTCCTCGATCCAGCGCTTCTCCCATGTTGGGCACACCGCCAACGTCCGGCGTGTAGTCAGTTCCTCCCGTGAAACTGGCCCAGTCTGCGCAGAAGTCATCTGACAGCGAGTCGTACATTTCCAAGCCCGGGTAGTTGACAGGAGCGTTGTCAATGACGATGCCATCTTGCACGTACACTCGACGAATTTCCACAAGATCTCCATCGTCAGTACCGTCGCTTGTGATGAACTGCGTCACCACAGTGAAGGGCCTCGTTGAGTCAACCACATAAGTATCATTGGCTCCATAGTAATAATGGTTGTTGAGCTCAAACGTCTGGAAGCCGCAGCCATACTTGTTACAGACGCACGTGGACACATCCTCGACACCGCATTCTTCTCCTTGGCAAAGGTAGTATCCTTCAATGGAGCATCCGTGAGTTGTGTACCCTGTTGCCCATCTGTAAAGTATCAAATGCTAATTATTAAAAATTCATTGTTCTAGATAGAGTGGTCTTGTATCGGCCTCGGTTAGAAAATAAGAGCTTTCAGCATCAATATCTTTTCAGAGTTTTTTACGACATTTAACGTACCGGAAATTTATTTTCTGACTAATGTGCTCAGTGATAATTTGGGTTTCCGGGCAAATTTGAGTTCCTCGAACCAAACAACATACTTTGTTTTTCCGTTTACCATACATAGGCTGGCAGCAGATATACTGTAGAGCGTCAATACAGATAACTGCGAGTGTGAATTGTTCAGTGACCCAATAACGTTTACAGTAGTCATCCTTCTCTTTGAGGTCTCCTGAGCTAGAAAATTAGTGTATATTTTTTGTTGTGACTTTAGAGGTTCCATATGTTTGTGTAAGGTTACATAGGTCGGTCATTGGCTAACGGCGTAATACTAACAGTCTGAACAGACAGAACAGAACATTAAAGAAGTAGTAGCACTGCTACAACCCAGAGAACCCAACAAAGAAAGTTGTTGACACACACAATTCCCGGGAGAGAATACCCAGAAACTTAGTACGCAGCGTCATCTGCCGTGACTTATAGCTATAGCTGACGTCATAGTGCGTGACCAGCAGAATAATGTCGCTAGACATCTTAGTGCATATTACTGTAAAACTACACGGCATTTTATGTAGTGTTTGCCACAGAAAACGTTTTAAGAATGTGGGAGAAACTCACACCCTGTACAACTTGTCCTCTCGGAACAGAAAATGATCGTGAAACAGCGACACAATTTCTGCCCTCGTTTTAGTGGTCCTAGATACAACTCAATCTACATACAGTATGCACTGTCAAATGAACGCAAAATTTTGCTAACAATTAGGCAAAGAATGTAATTGGGTTGGCCAAAAAATTTTGTTTTAAAGTAGCAACTATCCGGTCTTGTAACTCTGTTCCTGTATTTAGTTTCTATGGATTGTGCAGTATTCGCAATAGAGACTATGTGTACGTCAGGAGAAAAAAGCCTCAAAGTGGGAAGTTCTAACATTTTTGTTTGAATCTAAGCCTTTGAATGATCAGGCAGAGCACTACTGGCATCTTCTGTTTTTTACTACAGACAAACAGCAAGGGAAACTGCCCGAATGATATGCAATGTCTATGAAGAGAATGCTTCTTCATAAGTGTAGCGCCAGAAATAGCTTACTTGACTGTGATCAGAGAATTTTCTGGAAGAAATGCGCTTCACTCTGGCTGGCCTAAAGGGATTGACATCGGCTAACTGGAAGCTGAAGTCGAACGAATCTGCAGTTCGACGACCAGTCAAATCGCAGTTATTTTCTATGTATCCAAAACAAATGTGGAAAATGAATTTCAGTGTAAGAAACTGAACGAACTTCTTGGCTGACACAATCATTTCCATGAAATCTGTTGGTGACAGAGACTAGACGGAGAAGTCTAGTGGTAATAACTTTAATTTGGTCCACCCCACTAAAATTTAGTATCCTGCAACCAATATCTGATTGTCATAACTTTTATCCTTGTTGCGGCAGTGCTACCCAGGAAGCAAAGAATGCAACGGGAGGACTCAATAGGACTGAAATAAAACATAGCTGTGACCGCACGTAGTAAATTTACATCACATCGACGAGTCGAAATGTTCTAGGTGTGGGGCCTCAGACCTTCGTATATGGTTTTCTTGAACATATTATCGTATTTTTTCGATTTATTTCATTCAGTCTCCCGCTCAAAACTGGCCAACTACTTGAGCTGCAAAACATCGAAAAATGTTGTCGCCAAGTACAGAAATCTCGGGCAATGGCTAACTGTTACTGTGGTTTCTCTCGCGTACAGAATTATCTATAATGGTGCTTATATATGATGGTAAGGAATAGATATATCCTGTGAAGAGTGCTGTGAAGTGAATATGAAGTGTAAATAAGGCTTCAATCAAGAAAACGAAGTTAAATTGAGTCGCCGAAAGGGAACAAATTCGGCGCTAGTGTTGTGAAAGTTTTTACTAACATGCACTGCATTTTTTTATAGTTAATTGCTAAATTACTATATATTATCTTCATTTATTTATACGCTAGAGATAAATTTTGCAATTTAAGACGTAAAAAGACCACTTTAATCAATTTTATGAGGATCCGACGAGTCGGTATCATTCGCCGATGATGACGTCACTTTCTGGTGCTAATTTTTCGTGAGTCCTCCCGTTACGCTCTTTGCTTCCTGGTGCTACCATACCAAATGTTTGGTTACGGGTACCAAAATTTGGTAAATGTAACTAAAGAGCTCATTGTGCGTAGCGTTAATATGCACGACGTATTCTTTTACTCGAAGTTTTGTTCTTATACTATTTTTCCTGTTTACGCCTGGCAGCGGTACTTGACATGTTAGGTGGTCTTCCTCCCAAGGACACTTTTTTTTTTGGGGGGGGGGGGGGGGGGGGGGGGAAATTCAACACCGTCATTTTTTATGGTTTGCTAGGTCTGGTTTTTGGCATATNNNNGCGTAGAAGTTCATGATATTAATCTTAGCATTCTTCTCTTATGCTTTGATTTGCATAGTTCGGCTTTGAGCTATAGAAAATATTTTTCTCCAGCTGTATAACTACTTACTTGTTGGCTTCCCAAAGATCGAACTCAACACAGCATACTCCATATTCAGTGCTGCCATCGACGTTGACCTCTCCCGCAATATAGGTGGCACCAGTGCCACACTGTCCATCGCAGTACCCCATACCATACTCAGCGCCTGCTTGGTTCGTTGGGTATGACGCAGTCCCACCATCTTCTTCTGCTTCAATAAAGTAAACTGCAGCGTTCATGCCACAAGGAAGTTCAGACATGTCGACATCAAACGTGATTTCGCGATTCTTCATTCTGAACATTCGGTAGTTATTTTCAGCTGTTATCAGGTATCCTCGAGACCCTCCTGCATCGTAGTTGAATAGCATTGTAATAGAGTTGCCGTCAGTGGAAACGCCGCTTCTAGCATAACCTTCTTCATCGAGAGCTTGCAGCGCGCAGTTCTCTGCGCAGGTCACGCCGTCTGGACAGATGTCAGGGTCGTAGCCATTGTCGCCCCTGCAGCTGGTCTGGCCGTCGGCAGCGGAGTACAGCCACCTCCAATTGGCATCGAGCACATACCCGGTGTCTTCACTCTGGCAGCCTGTGTCATCGCACACCTGCGGAACAACAGTTTCGAACGATTAGCCTACCAAGCCCAACTTAGTCGCTTGTCCACATTTCAACTAAAGCTTGTAAGGTATCATTTCTAAGTAGGAAAGGACGGGTCGTTCAATAACGTCAACGTGATGTTCGACTGTTACAAATTAGGTGATGAAACTAATTAATAAATGGGAGGTAATTATATAGATAGATATTAAAATAACATTTTTTCCTCTCCTCTTGTTTTGATGATGTATCGGCAACAATAAGTACTGCTTTCGACATAAGATTTTTCATCTGGAAAAGTACGTATACATAAAAAGTTCGCATGACGCAGTGAAACAGCTAGGTACGGTATGTGTCACCAAGCGAAACTAGCCTAGAGGGGTGGTAACCTCTGAGGGCCGAACACATTGAGCACAAAAGGACCTTTTGACCTCGACAGCGAGTTCAGGCATGGAACAGTAAATAATTAGCACAAAGAGCACTGGGAACAGGGAGAGTGCCAGTCAGTTTACTGAGTAATGCCATGGTGGGTAGATTTCGCATTTCTGGTTCACTGAAAGTGATAACAGTTTCCGTACAATCGAAGCAGTGCCTTACTGATATAAATTGTTATCCATTGAAAAAACATATAACAATTAGAGTACATAAAATGTTAATACCTTTTCCCTTACTCATTCTTACTTATTGGGCTGTTATGGAGCCTTCAGAAAACCATTGTGGGTACGTAGAGACGCTCTTAGCTTGTTTGTCATTTTAATTTGTTCAATCGACTTAAAATTAGTTCGATGAATCCGTGTAGCCCACGGGCCTGAGTGTAATAGTATAAAAAATCCGGCGACGGTACAACTTGCTAGGTACTTCTTACTGCTTCGTAGCCGCAGCTGTGTGAAGGCGAGTGAAAAAAAAGATATTTGAGATGCGATAAGCCTATATGCCATTTAAGGCGGCTCCAGCATTTACTTCCAATTTTACACAGTATGAAAAATAATATTAAATCAAATTTGAAACCGTGAACGTTAAAATAAATTTGAAACCTTAAAGTGAAAATAGAATGCGTTTCATCACACTTTGAAATAATTTGAAATATATGCTGAGATGTAAAACAAAAGAAATTTTACATTTTAGTAAATGCTCCTTTTTCTGCCTCTGTGCAGGAGAAAGGGCTGGCTCGCACCACACACTTCGCTTCGCGCACTGTGATCACCACACGCTGTGCTACGTGCACTGTGATCACCACTCGCTGTGCTACGTGCACTGTGATCACCGCACGCTGTGCTACGTGCACTGAGTGCTAAACGTTGTGTTTGATGAACACGGAGGCGCTGAGACATCATTCATCGTTGCACGTACTTCTGCACTTTCGCCAAACTACTACAACCACACGCTGTAACCTTGAAATACCCTATTACCACTACTGATATACGTGTATAGGTAACGAAAGGCAGTATCACAGTTTATGGATGCAAAATATAATTTGGAAACAACTTAATATTGTGTACTGCGACTGAGAAGGTGTAAAAAATCCCCCAAAGAAAAGGGCTACACGCATACACCTCACGACACAGTGTAGTCCATGTCTCAATAAAATACTGCACTATCACTGAACTGCTCATATTTCCAAATTAGTTCGAAATTTGATGCTCGTAAATTTCTAAAACCTCAATTTTGCTTAATACAATGATCTCCATTTAACCGTTTATAGTGATGAAAGGGATGTCTGGACTGATAACAAAGAAAACTTCGCCACAGTTTTTGGAAGATAAAATTAAGAATTCAAGGTCCATTTTGTGTGGTATGATCCGGTGAATGTTGCCAGCAAAGAATCTACGTTGCCAATTTATTATCCTGGAATCAATATTCATAGTTTGCCCGTTGTTTGAGGTCCGTAAGCAGAAGAGAATCACTTTCACGAAGTTATGTCTCTTAGTTTCAGAATCTGTTGGGTACTCTGGGAAACATTCAAGTATGATGTACTTTATTCTCCAAGTCATAAATAGCAGCAGCAGCAGCGTCAACTAACCCTAAATTGTTCAGCGTATGAGCAGTTCACATAATTATGTTTTTATTAACTACGGTACATCACACATCTTAAAGAAAGAAAAATTCTACGCTGCATTAATTGTTACCATAATGTGAAGAATATTTCACTAACACATCCAGCTTGCTGACTGCCATATAAACCGGACCTTGTTCGACATGTTTCTTACTTGTTCTATTAGCATTTACCAAGTTATAAATTCGAAAAAGCAAAATCCGACTATTTAATGGTTTTGCAAATTCATCATTCACTGACACTCACTTGCAAAGTTAGTGGTGGATGAAACTCGTCACCAGATCCAGGCTGCTGGCCGAGAACGAACCCTGCCAGCGCAAGGGTTAACAGAAAGAGACGCACCATCCCAGCGAGATATTGACTCCCGATTTCTTCTTAGACGTGTGCCTTTTTGTACTCTCTTGGTGCTGCTGCAGCTGATCTGGTTCTCACGTGTCGCGATTGCACTTATCGTTGTACCTGCTCGAGGACTGCAATGTTTTTCTTGGCATTATCTTGTTCAGTGCACAACAATGCCAATACGACGCAATATTTCCGCAGTTTACTTAAAAAAAAAACGGTTCTTAGAATAATTATTCAATCAAAACTTCACTGCGTGCCCAAAACAGAGCAAAAAAAAAAAAAAAAAAAAAGAAATTCATAAGACTGCCTTATGCTGAATTTTCATTAACTGTTACTATTTTCATTTGCATATTTAACTCTAACTGCTGCGTACAATATGCAACAGTATTGCTGTTTATAGTACACAGAGAGAATAAAAAATAGGTAATCGCCTGTAAATGAATATAAACTACCGATGGAAAATTAGAGACCTCTTGAAAATGTAAAAAAATAAGATCGTGTTAGTGATGAATGAATAAACTCCTTCAACTAGGGTCAGTAATTCTTAAAGAAAAAAGGTGAGAAAGACGAAAAATACCTGCTGTAGCAATTTATTAAGAAATATACATTTAAGTCAAAGTTTTTCAGTTGATCAAAATTATACGACCACTCCCAGAAGACGTAGGTAACCTTTCGCCAAGGACGTTGAAGTGAGCAAGTTTGAACTTAGCAATGAGTACTGCCTGAAACTGAATAATAAATGCAATTAGAAGCATGAGAAACGAACCATTTTACTTAGGAATGATTAAAATCTATTTTATTTTTCCGAGAAATTGGGAACACGACTATGCAATGTACAGCATGTTGATAGGCAAACGTACTTTAGTCTTAGTTTGGTAATGATGGAGAATCTCAAAGGTGATATTATTTTGCGCGTACGAGGGATGAGATAGTTATTTTCAAACAGAAATTCTCACAGTTGCTAACATAAAGAAAATGCAATGGCACGGTTAGCATTGTGGTCTGTTCAAGAGTTTCAAAAACTTTTCGAGTTAACTATGTTACATTCAAGTAGAGGCGAATAAGACAAAAGTTTTTGTACAGGAATCATAGAAATTGATCTTGTAGCCTTTTGTTTGAGAGTAGACGAATATATGAAAACAATCATGGATAAAATTTTAAATTGCAGCATTGGAGGTTTGCGGTAAAAATAGGTACTGATGTATTGTGACACTTTATAATAAATAAGTCGGAGCTGGTAGCTGGGTTGTAAGTTCCAGACAATTTGGGCGGCTAACCCCCTCCCCCTCCAATGTTTTCGTCTCTCCGTTGCCCATGAGGATGATGAGATTAGTTTTACGATGGGGATACACTAAGCATTTGCACAGACAACTTGATACAAGGATGCGAGACGCTGACATCATTTATACCTAGTCACTTCCACCAATGAGATTCATGAACGCGTCTCACAGTCATACCTGATCTGGTTGACTCGCGGCGAATCTGTGAATGGGCCTAAGGGCTCCCTCCTCCTCTATTGAAGCTCCTTGGCTGCGCATCAAGGAGGTTGTGAAGAGAGGAGAGAGCCTCTGCTCTCTTTTGGCGAGTGCACAAATGGCTGAGGCAGATGGCGGGAGCTGGCGTTTGGACTCCCTAAACTGGCTGAGCTGCTCTCAGTGAGCGTATCATACTAAGGAAGATACAGACAGGAAGTTCTTCAATATCTTTACTCGAAAATTGTGTGTGAATATTGATATCACAGTGCTCACTTTGTTACTTTCATCATAAGTTGGTATACAGGATACACGTTTCATCTACATGTCTTCTGGTACGGGCTTGTCCTTTAAGAACCCGTTTGTGTTCTTCGAATAAACACCTCAGATTGCATGACCAGCGGTTCTATAATCACCATGCTCTAACTGCATCAATAATTACTTTCATAGAAATCTAATCGCGTGGTGCATTAGGCTTTCGATTCACGGAAAAGCTGTTAAGTAAGAACTCCCTCTTTGTTTGTAATATATAGATGCTTTTCTCGAACACCGATTATTATTTTTTCACAACTGATCAGTCCCATAACTAGGTTACAACAGTTTCTTTCAATGCTGTTCCTACCTCGCATCATGAATATGCAATAAGTTATTGAGGAACCTGTCCGAGTTCTCTCCTAAACCAGTCACGCTGCACTTTTACTATGAAAGGTAGCAGAGTCTTTTAGAGATTGACGCTAAGACGGCTACAAAGGACATATTCGCTTGGCCAAGAAATTTAGGGTTCTAGGGTTAAATTCTTCGAAACTGCCGATAGAACGAGGCATTGGACCACCTGAATCGAGTTTCAAACGTCGACCCTTTGTCAATTAGCTTTGAAGCTCCCCCGAAGAAGTCAATCTAGCTAAGTTTTCAGCAGATTCAGTCTAGTTGGATTACTTTCTGTTTACTATAAACTGTTTGAACGTGGCTAAGACTATACTTCTGATGGACGTTGACTGACTGGTCAATCGCAATTAAGTGTGTACAACAATTGTAAATTTAATAGGGAAAGTTAAATAGTGAGTTTTGAGCTTCAGTATCGGGTCTCGTAGTCCAACTGCGAAACAGTCTAGAGCAGTGGCTCCCAACCTATTCTATGCTTGGTTGTCCTAGCACATTTTTGATAATTATGTGCTCGCACCTCCTACCTAAACACGATTTATAGTACAACGGACAGGCGCAAACGATATCAGCCCTTCTATGAAAAAAATAATGCATTTGATAAAGAATTAAAATTATGTGACGTTTAGGCCATAAATTCAAATAAACTTTTGAATGGCATGAAAATAATTCGTTTCGCACCCGCCTTTGGCAGGAATTTTCGAGACTACGACTGAAAAAAATGAAGGGTTTTATTTCTGTTCCGATTTGAATGAAACCTGGTATAAATATGCAAAATCGAAAGACAGTGTGGGTTAGACTCCTATATTATTTAAATTTTCTTGATAGAAAACAATTTATTTAAAGAAAACGGGCGCGCGGGCTCGCCTGAAATGTTCATTGTTTCAACTTCAAAACCTATCTTGTCCTACAATTTTTGAGCCACAGAGATGATATTGTTCTCAGAAGAAGTGGAATTTGATTCTCTACTAGTGAGCGTTTGGGTTTTTATTTTCAAATTAGAAGACGAGTGAGGGCAAAATTGTTAGAAAAACTTATTTTTTTTGGGGGGGGATGCAGGTTCCCTTAAAAAAAACTTTATCTCCCACCTATCGCTGGTGAGAGCACTCCTGTTAGAACCCATGGTATAATGGTAGGTATAAAGAAGTCCGAATTTTTTTAAAGAAAGTGCCATGGGGCCCATTTAGTCTCTGAAGGAAGAAATCAAACAAGTGTGCCAGAACTCATATACTTAGCGATGCTTCTTATTATGCATTCACCTACGAAAGTTTTCTTAATTTGATTGTGTGGCAATGTGTGCTCGCACAGAAACGTGCTGAAAGGCATCATATTTTGAAATGAGCATTGTTTTAGAAAACAAATATTGCAAATAAGTAATTAGGAACTGGGAATGGCTTACAAGAGCTGAAAATTTAACTGACTGTACATGGTAGTACTGGCAATTGTAACACGCAGTGTTCTGCATAATTGACCTTACCGTGTTTGTTAAAACTGTGTTCATCCATCTAACTTTTTTATGTCTTTTCACCGTAACAATATTTGAATTCATAATATCAAATCATTGATGATCACTTTTCCTCGCATGAGTTCATTACACTCCATTGAAAGTCAATCCCAGGCTACCATACTTCAGGTTAGAGACAACGAATGCTGTGTCCGGATAATTGGCCAGGAGGTCATCAGGATCACCGGAGTCGGGGCCGCACGGTCCGTTCAGTGCTCCAGGGGTGCTGGGATCTGCGTCCGGGGGAGAGAGACCATCCAGCCACAACATGTGCGATCCGTAGTCGACCCATAATGAGAAGGTCAAAACAACTCCTCTGCTCAGCGCTGCCCCCATGTTTGTCACTCCGCCCACCCCCGTCGTATAGTCCACCCCTCCCGTGAAACTGGACCAATCTGCACAGAAGCCATCAGACAGCGAGTCATGCATTTCCAGGCCCGGGTAGTTGACAGGAGGGTTGTTAATGACGACGCCATCCTGCACGTAAAGTCGCCGAATTTCCGCGAGATCTCCGTTGTCGGTACCGTCATTTGTGATGAACTGCGTCACAACAGTGAAGGGTCTCCTCGTGTCCACCACATAAGAATCATTGCCTCCATAGAAATAATGGTTGTTGAGTTTGAATGCCTGGACGCCGCAGCCGTACTTGTCGCACACGCTCGTGGACACGTCCTCGTCCCCACACTCTTGGCCTTGGCAAAGGTAGTATCCATCGACGGAGCATCCATGAGTCGTGTAAGCTGATGCCCATCTGTAGGAAAATCAAAGTTTAATTTTACTATTTTGGATCACGGGCTCTAAATCTGCTTTGTTTACAAAACTATTTCAATATCCATAGCACTGTAATTGCAAAATAAAGCGCAGAGTATGTTACCTGTCGTAAAATTTTAGTTTTGGCAGGTTTTTAATATGTCTTGTAGCTTGTACATTTCATGATGCATGACCTAAAGCCCCATATGGCAAGCCTTACCCATATTATGTTTCTGGGTTACAGCGTTGGCTACAAAAAGACCCGTCATAATAATGTAGCTCTCCTTAAATTAGCTACCAGGGTATACATTTTGCATCGTGTCTCTTTCTGTCATTCTACTCTTACAAGCTCATACTTGAATGCGTGTGGAACTGCCTGAAAAATAATAACAATGGTAGACTGGCGTTCATTTTGAGAGCGTGTACCTCCGCCAAGCAAGGCAATTAGGACCGAAAATTCAGATTAGTTTTGAAATAATCATTTTCGTTGTATCAATACCAAACTCTAATCATTTATGTCTTTCAATAGTATTAAGAGTTTCTGTAATTTTCATAAAGATAAGTTAACAACTTTTTGACTTATGCTGCTCACAAACATTAGGATAAAACATAAGTCAAACACACAAATGGACCAACCGATCTGCAATAAAATTTAATCATCTATGTCTTTAACACTACTAACACTCCTGTTAATTTCATAAAGATCAATGAAGAACTTTTTGAGTTATTGCGCTAACAAGCTCATAATCAAACCTCACAACAGACGATCAACAAATTATCACAAAATTTGGCAATTTACTCTCTGTAACATACCTAAAAACTCATGAAAATTTCATGAAAATTTGTCTATATCGATGTGAGTTATGGCACAGAGAAAAAATAGGCAGACAAACAAACACATTGACGGATTTCCACCAAAAGTTAATCATCTGTTACTGTTAACATACCTAACAATCCCAGGAAATTTCGTGAAGACCGTTCCATAACTTTTTGAGTTATCTTGGTGACAGATAAACAGACTAAGAGGCAAACAAACAGACAAACACCATAACCATAGCCTTCTTGGCGGAGATAACTAATGTCCATACTGTTGCTCTGTCCTGATTCTCAAGTTCCATTGGCAATTGATCACCAGCACCAAGAAGATTATGTTTTTATCAAGTTTCTCTGTTTTTTTTTGCCTGCCTCTCACAAGATCTTGACAAAATTCACGGGGATTCATAGGTATGTTAGTTAAGAGGAACTTTTGGTAAAGATCCACTCAACCGCTTGTTCGTTTGTCTGCCTCTTGTTTTTGGTACCGTAACTCAAAAAGTGATGGAAGAATTTATGAAATTTGTATTAGTTGATGTAATACGAAGTTTAAATTGCCAGATTTTTTGATGATCTGTTAGTTCGAATTGTTTGTCTCTGAATTTGATTTTTTGGTTTATCAGCAAAATAACTAAAAAATTTGGAATTGATCTTAATGAAATTACGAGGAAATGTTAGAAACGTCAGAAGACAGCCAGGAATGATTATGTTTCGAAAAAGATCACTAGGTTGGTTTGTTCATGTGTTTGACTAATGCCTGTCCAAATGTTGGTTAGCAGCATAACTCAAAAGTTTTGAAGGTTTCTGTAAGGCCCACTGCAGACCAATAGCCATATGACCCTAAGAATGAAAGTCTTGACGTATGTCTTGCCTCGGTTTGCAAGTCTTCACCACGCAGACGGTACCGTGGCTGATCAACGTTAACGTTTTATTCTGTTTAACCATGGACTGTATCTGTATAGAGGCAAGCATCTGCTGCTCTGAAGTTTCTTCACAAATATTTTTTTTTCAAAATTAGAGAGGTGGCACAAAATTCGGCACATGGAGATCAGACTCAGGGCCTGTGTGGATTCACTCGAACCTATAGGTATCGTGATGCAGCGGCAGTTCAGATGGGCTGGCCATGAGCGGCAGGTGCAGGAGACTTCCTCGCCAGATCATGTACGGCAAGCTCGCTGTGGAAGACGAGAGTTCGGGCAGTGCGCCCGACGGCGCTATCGTCTCTCACGACGGAGATCCTTGTGCGTGTTTGTGTACGCTGATCGTGTGCGCATGATCGGCGTTCAAGTTAGTGCACCGCGCTGCTCGCTGTATCGCTGATTAAGTTAGGCCAGGTTTGGCTAGGTAAGGTTAGGTAACATTAGGTAACATTAGGTAACGTTAGGTAATGTTAGATAACGTAAGGTAACATTAGGTAAGGTTAGAAAGGTTAGATTGGGTTAGGTTAGTTAGGTTAGGTTGGGTTAGGTAAGGTTAGATTAGGTTAGAAGGTTAGTTAAGGAGGTTAGGTTAGGTTAGATAAGGGTAGGTTAGGTTTGTCTAGGTAGTGTTTATTATAGCGGGAGCGCGCACAGGAAAGCTTACGTGAACGCAAAATCGTCGTGAGAGACGATAGTGCCGCCCGGTGGCCAGCGAAAGCGGTGCAAGGATAATTTGAAGAGCATTCTGAAGAAATGCATTGCTCTCTCTGGTTGGGAGGCGGCGACGGAGGATTGTTCTCTGTGGCGCGAGACGCCTCGCGGTGAGGCGCAGCGCTTCGAGCAGTAGGATACGAGACTGCAAGTGCAGCAGCCACTAGACGGGAGAGTGGTCGGACTGTCGGAGCTGCGGTTGGTTCTGTAACTATTGGTCTCCTCAGCCACCGCGGTAGCCAAATACCTCTAGGGGACGTTCTTCACCGCAAAAGGAGACGACGTCGTCGCTGGCGACGGTCTACTATAAGCAAGCAAGTAAACTCACCCTACTGTGAAAAACGTCTCAATGCTAATTAAAATGCAGTTGCCATCACAGCAATTATTCTCGTACACATTTTAAGTAATTCTGCGCATGAAATTCTTACTGTCAGCAGCAAAAATACGAGAGAAGTGATTAATTCGAAGACTTGCGGTTCTTCGACACAAATAGAACATGTGGCACCGGTGTCCTGCGACCGATGCCGCTCGAAGTCACTGTCATATGTCCCGAGTTTTCTTTCATACGCAGCGAAAACACAGGACATCCTGCCAAAAGGACTATCATCTGCAGCGGGACTACGGAAAGTCGTCTTCACAAAGGAGAGACTTGGTGGGCTGGCTGGGCCCGGCTTGCACCTTCGATGATCGTCCATGGTTAAACTCTATTTTTTTTACTATTATGCTACTCACTATACTTCTTTTGACACAATATTGAATATTGCTTAATGGGATTTTATCTATATATAGTTTGCTCTACTTCACAGTACTCACGTATTGGCTTCCCAAATGTCGAACTCTACACAACACACTCCTGATTCAGAGTAGCCATCGATGTTGACTTGACCGGCGTAGTAGTTCAGATTATGGAAGCACTGTCCATCGCAGTACCCCATACCATACTGAGCGCCTGCTTGGTTCGTTGGATATGACGCAGTTCCTCCATCTTCGTCTGTTTCAATAAAGTACAGTGCAGCGTTCATTCCGCAAGGAAGTTTAGACATGTCGACATCAAATGTGATTTCGCGATTCTTCATGCTGAATATTCGGTATTTATTTTCAGGTGTTATCAAGTATCCTCGAGACCCAGGTGAGGCGGAGTTGAACAGCAATGTGAGAGATGTACCATCTGACGTAACACCATACCCGGCGTATTTCTGTTCATCGAGAGCTTCCAGGGCGCAGTTTTGGGCGCAGGTCACACCGTCTGGACAGAGGTTAGGGTCGTAGCCATCGCTTCCGCTACAGCTCGTCACGCCGTCGGCTGCGGAGTACAACCATCTCCAGTTGGCATCGAGCACGTATGCGGTGTCCTCAACGTAGCAGCCCGTATCGTAACACACCTGAAAGTTTACACATTTTAATTTCGGTTGATTCTTCTAGTTTATCCCTCGTAGGCAATAATGACCTGAATAGTTATAACTTGAACCATAGAGAGGAGATGAGCTCGCTTCTTGCTTTTCTCGTCTGCAACCCAACCCTGGAATGTTTCAATCCTATGCTGTTATATTGGAAAGAATACAGTTGAAGTCGAAACGAATGTGCAGGAAACTAGATAGTTCAGCCGTCAAAAATAAGGGAAAAATTTTGTTCCTGCTGTCAGATAAGCTTTTGCTGTAAAATACGCCTTATACCTTCAGGCGTGATCTACCATTAAAGAAACGCAAGTTGGACCACGATGAGCTTTGCGAGAGCAAAGTATCCCCGCTGCAAACTTAAAGAACCGAATAGCAGTTTGAAATTGGCCAGACGTTGAACAGCCCTAAAAAAATGTAGTTCGGTCAAGAGAATTCACCGGAAATGCTAAGGGCTTACTGTAACCTGGATACCAGCCAATAGTTGAACCTCAAGCCTCCAAATTTGGCTGCAAGCAAAGAGATTTAATAGAAAGGAGGGAGCCAAGAGCCTCGTCCGTGAAGCACAAGTTTTTGGTGAGGCTGCTGCTAGTCGTCTTATTCACCAATCGTTATTAGTACATTAGTTCGTTTGTTTTTCCCGCGTCAATTCCACCAGTGAGAGTAATGTGTGTTCATTACAAAGAGGTTGTAATGGGATGAGTGCACCCTCTCTAATTGCCCTACGGGAACGAATAAAGTAAACTTTTCCCTTGAACTGACTGAGTTGGGTGTCCAATCGGGGAGTGGCAATGCCTTACGGAGCCCGTAGTCTATAGAAAGGAATCCTGAGTTCAGCATTTTCTAGCCATTACCCCTCAACGAAATTTCGAGCAAAGGGAGTTCGAGGGGATACAGTGAATGAAGAAAGTAACTTATGAAGAAAGTAACAAAGTGAGCACTGTGATATCAATCGTCAGATACAATTTTCTTGCAAAAATATTGCAGAACTGCTTGTCTGTATCTTCATTACCTCGTGTTTGTCTGTCTGTCTGTTTGTTTGTCTGCCTATCTATCACCAAGATAACAAAAAAATTTATGAACCGATTTGGACGAAATTTACAGGGATTGTTAGGTATGTTAGAAGGAACAGATGATTAACTTTTGGTGAAGATATGTCCATCCGTTTGTTTGTTTGTTTGTTTGTCTGCCTGATTTCTCTTAATGGCATAACTCAAAAAGCTATGAATTGATTTTTATGAAAATAACATGAGTTTTTAGGTATACAACAAAAAGTAAATGACCAAATTTTGGTAATGATTCGTTAGTTGGTTCGTTCGTTTGTCACGGTTTTCAATTTTATGCTTGTTAGCGCAATAACTCAAATAATATTGAATGGATCTCTATGAAATTTATAGAGGTAATTAGTAATGTTAAAAGACAAAAAATGATTGAATTTTGGTGCAGATCAGTTTATTCGTTTGCATGTTAGACTCACGTTTGTCATAACTTTTTTTTGAAGTATAACTCAAAAAGTTATGAACGGATTTTCAAGAAAATTGCACAAGCTGTTATTCCTATCTAAAGGCACAAATGATTAGATCTTGGAGTTTATACAATGAAAATTATGGTTTCAGAGCCAATTTATATTTTTAGCTACCGTTGCCTTGCTTGGCGGAAGTATGCTCTCTCAGAGTGCTCTAGTTAATATATGTGCTGACCACGGTCTTCGGCCCACTGCATGAGAGCAGTTCAGCCAGATCAGGGACTTCAAACGCCAGCTTTCGTCACGTGACTCAGCCATGTGTGTACTCGCCCGGAGAGAGCTTGGGCTTTCTCCTTCCATTAGAACCTCCTTGGTACGTTGCAGTCGCCGGGTGTCAGAGGTCCTCATTTTTATGGACGCGTCATAGCCACGCCGGAATGGCTTGACGCTTTTAGTTAACCAGCCCCCTGGCTGGTTAACTTAAAGCGTCAGTGCTCCCTCCTCTCTATTAAAACTCCTTGGTTGCAATGTAGTTGAATATAGATAAGCGTTTGCTCAGCTTGGAATTTCAACTGCTATGCGACGAGATCCAGCCTAAGAGAGCATAAACAAAATTGGTTACGCAAGAAAGGAGCGAAAACTCCAATAAAGACTGAGCCTCTCCAACTTCTGCGAAGACATTTAGCTTTAAAGTATGCGATGTAACTTATGCCCGACATAATAAAAAATCTATCAAACGTCAAAGGTACCGCCTTTCATCTACCACGCTCAGATGAAAAATCACCTCGAAAAGTACCGAGGTAGTTTTTAAAGCGAAGCGAAATTCAGAAAATGCTGTATTCCTACTTTTGACAATATATTTCAGAAGCTATATTTATCACCCTAACTCCATGGGCTCAAATTTTATTGTATCTCAACTTGCTTTTCAGTGGATGAACTTTCTCCTATCTACAGTAAATCCTTAATAAAGCAGTGGGACGGAGGGAAAGACCAAGCAAACGAGAAAGCAAGCAGGCAAGCAAGCGTGGAGCGATCAACTACTGGGTAATATTAATCATAGTGGATGAAAAGACAATTATTCCTGAATAAAAGCGTATTCTAAGGTCGTTTCTCGAATAGAAGGTTCAGTCAGTAACATCATATTTTTTCGACATCAGTGATCTGCGTTTGGGCGGAAAATGGCCACGGTTATATCAACAAAGCATTTATAACAGTCAGAAATATTCGAATTCTTTAATTACTGAAGACCGTCAGGCTCGCCTCTGCGCCAACAAACTTAGCTTTCGTGGCAGTGGCATATTTATTGGGATGTATGTAGGTTACATTGCGAAACTGAGAGTTACATAGCTGTCTCACTAGTATATAGAATAATGAGGCAGTACGTATTGTAGTTTTATTTTATTTTTTCAAAGTAAGGCGGTTCTTCCAGAAGCAAACTGAGGTGTTAGGTTTCGCTAAACTCTTGTGGAGTGGAACTCCTCAAAGGTTTTTTTCAGAGAAGGACGTCTATTTGACCCACATGATCTAGGGTGTAGCAGAAAAGTTCTGAATTCCTATGTTATTAAAATTGTGTTGTGAATCTGAGAGTGATGGGCACAGTATATGCTGCTGCTGTTCTGCGGCCGTGCGTTTGACTAGGTAGCTGCGGCAGGCTGGCAGTATTTGCGGCCTTGTTGAAAACTTGATTTCTGTCTCCGTACTTTGGGATCTAAATACCACAAAATACATTCAAGACTTGAAGTTTCGTTTCGATCAAACCTTGCAGTTTTAGGATACAGCAATAATTTAGTAAGTCGTTTTCTTGCTAAGAATTTAACAAAAAAGTCAGCAGGCTCACAACAACGCTTCGGTATTCGTGGGTTAGCGAGTGCATTATTTTCAAGCTATTTATCCAATCGAGACCAATGTGTATTATGTAATAATGCCAAATTTAAAGTATTACCAATTAAAATGGGAGACCCTCAAGGAAGTGTGCTCGGACCGTTGCTCTTCAACGTTTTTATTAATGATTGACTACCCTTGTTATGAAGGGTGTTCTATTTGCATCGGAAAGGATAAATCAAAATAGATTGTTTGCCCATGAGGATAAAACTAATCTGATGTTATTGAGTCCATGTTCTCGTCCTGAGCTAGCGACGGTACAGTTTAATGGTAAAGAATTGGAAAGGGTGTATCAATTTTTATATCTTGGTTTAGTTCTTGATGATAATCTAAGCTTCAAAGCCCACATTGAAGAGTTAGGTCGAAAAAAAGCTTAGTAGAGTTAATGGTATAATCGATGCAGTGTCTAGTTATGTCAATCGTGTTTCGTTGAAACAAGTTTATTATGCATTAGCTTATTCCTTGTTATTTCAAAATATCATCATCTGGGACGCAACCCCTTACTATTACATTCGTAACTTAGAAGTTATACAAAATAAAATACTAAGACGAAACCCTTTTGTTAAACGATACGGAAATAACATACCGTTGGTGAATCGTAATGATATGTACCGCGAATTGCAAATGTTGTAATTTGAAGATTTATATAACTATTTGCTGCTTACATATTTCGTGGATACAGATTATGCAGCTCTAGCAATGACTACACGTATATCAGAACGAAGAGGCTAAAGCGTGTAAGCCACTTGTCACAGTAGTAGACACTAATTTCAATAACTGGCTTCACCATACGTAACATACTTTCTTCCAAGTTTGCTATAAGGCTGATTCTTGCCTACCTAATAGGTATGCTTGTTAATTAACATTTGGTTATACAATAGGTATGAAACGGTTCATGGTAGTGCAAGGAATGTACTTGTCAGAAAAAAATTAATTCTCGCTCCAGGTGGACGACTAAATTGGCGTTTTATTCTTTTAAACTCAATTCAGGGTTTGGAGATGTTGTAATTGTTGTCATCAATGCTAAAGTTGTACTTCCCAGTTAGTTCTTCTTGCTGACATATACTCACGTACATTTCTTGCATCACACTAAACAGTTTACCCCTTGTTCATTAAGTTAAATCTGTTGAAACATTAACAGTTATTATGAGTCTCATCAGTAAGTCTATGGACCCATTTATTGGCAGATGAGTAAGAAGGTTGAAAGCTGCAGTTCATTCTCTAAGACATTAGGATGAACACCTCCATCAGTTATGATATTTTATTATAATTAAGTAGGTAATATTTTGATGTATGTTCTAGTACCTAGGTCATTTCATTTAATTGGCTAATATTAACGTGTCATCAATAGAGATAAATTTGTGCATTGCTTTTTTAGTATAAAAATATTTGCACAGGAGAAATAATAGTCCCTGTCCAATTCTTAAAATTACTTGGAACAAATTTTCAAGAATTTAGAGCGCTTCTGTTATATTTTTTGTGAAGTCTTCACAACAAAAATTAACGGCTTCAGTAATATACAGTGGGGGGGGATAAATATTCGTACACCATGAAATTGTTTATTTAAGAAATCAAGCCAACAAAAAATAAATACATTGATACAGTATTTAAATTCAGGTGCTATCAATTGATAAAAGGCAACAGAACCAAAAACTATAAAGTATTGTATATAATACTTCATATATCTGGGTTTGAAGAATGTATTTCTACAAAACGATTTTTACCTCCGCCAAGGAGGTTATGTTTTCGTCGGGTTTGTCTGTCTGTGTGTTTAATTGTTTGTCTATCACCAACATAATTCAAAAAGTTATGGACGGATTTAGACGAAATTTACAGGGATTGTTATGTAATTTAGGAGAAACAGATGATTACTTCTGGTGAATATCCGTCCATCTGTTTGTTTGTTTGCATGTCTCTTTTTCTTAATGCCATAACTCAAAAAGTTATGGACGGATTTTTCTGAAATTTACATGAGTTGTTAGATTTATTATGACGAGTAATGACTAATTTTTTTTTACAATCCGTTAGTTTGTTCGTTCGTTGGTCACGGTTTTTAATTTTGAGCTTGTTAGCACAATAACTCTAAAACAACGAATGGATTTTTGTGAAATTTATAGAAGTTGTTAGTTATGTTAAAAGGCATAAATAATCCAATTTGGATGCAGCTCAGTTTGTTCGTTTGTATGTTTGGCTCATGTCTGTCATAATACTTATTAGTAGCATAACTCAAAAAGTTATGAACGGTTCTTAAAAAAAATACTGAAGCTGTTAACACTATTAAAGGGTAAAATGATTTGATTTTGCCGTTGATACAAAGAAAGTCAGAGTCTCAGAAACAATTTTATTTTTCCTAACTGTTGCCCTGCTTGGCGGAGGCATGCATTCTCTGAGTGCTCTAGTTTCATTATGAAATTGAGTTGACTGTTCAAGAACTTTCCAGAACCTTTTAAATTTTACGTTAGAAGTCTACAATAATCCAAGAATAGCGTTGCGGTCACTATTTCGTGCAACATCGTAGAAGAAGGTTGTAACCATGGCATGAAGCAAGGAGCTTACGAGTTCTTTAAAAGAGTTAATTATTAACTAATGGAAATCCGGGAAAAGTTTTAGGGAATATCATAGATACTCAAAATACCGTTTACTACCATCGGGTCATTTATCAAAAGGTTTAAGAGTTCGGAAACCGTCAAAAACCAACGCTGATCTGGTATGCGCTGAAGATTTCCTCAGTGGCTTAAAAAATGGGTAGAAAAGTGTCCGAAAATCTCACGACGATTTGCCTAGTGCTTTAAGAGGACTTGCTAGCAGCAGGTACAAGCGTTAGCCTTCGTACGACAAGCCACGAGCTACACCAAAACCGTTTAAGTTCTCAAACTCCTCGCAAAACTCCCCTGCTTTCGAAATGAAATATGGACACTCGTATGAAATTTGTCCCTGAGCACAAGGACAAGCTTAAGTCGTTTTGAGAAAGCCTGTTGTGGTCGGATGAGACTAAAACAGAGTTATTTGAACGAAATTCAAAGAACTTTCTGCGGAGGAGCGACGGAACGGCATTCGTATTAAAAAACACCATTTGCTCTTTGAAATTTGGTGTTGGTAATATTATGATTTATGCTTTTCATCACGTGGAACAGGTAGCATTCATATCATAGTAGCGAGCATTGACGCTTGCATCTATCAGAACATTTTGAGGGAGCATTTGCATGAGTCGGTTCTAAAAGTCGGGCTACCGCAAGAATTAGTCTTTCAGCAGATCAACGACCCGAAACGTAAGGCGAAAACCACGAAGAAATGGTTCACCGATAGTCATGCACAGTCTCCGCATTTGAATCCGATAGAAAATTTGTAACGATTTCTGAAATTGAGCATGAATGCGAAGAGGCAAAAGACCATTCTGGAACTCAAAGATATCTACAAGGAAGAATGGGTGTAAAATCCCTCAGGAAACATGCGAAGTCTTGGTAAAAAAATATAGAAAGAGATTAATAGCTGTTGAACTGAACAACGATAAAATATATTAAATGTTGTTTTAAAATAGTTTTTTGTGTTGTACGAATAACTTTTCAATCTTAAATATACAAATTGTTATATAATTGCTATTCTATAGTAATTTACTTGTCTTGTTGTTGGGTGCGTATTGTTTACGCAAAAAATAGAAATGTTGTATCAATATATTTATTTTTTGTTCCGTAGATTTTTTAAACAAACCATTTCATGGCGTATGAATATTTATTTCCCCACCCTATATACATATATGCATCAAAATCATATTTTTTACGTCATAGGACGTCATGTATAAGTAAATTGGGTTCAATATCCACAATTTACCTTCAAATGAACTTTACAGCAGTTCATTCCACCTTTTACAAAATCTCTTCTCCACTGAAATGACAAATATCTATATATGTAGGTACTGTTTCCTGAAAAACATTTCTCCAACCATTTATGCCTGTTGATTCCCCCTCACCTTACTCCAGACATTCTTCTACATCTACACGTTTAAGCATGTGGTGAATGAGTAACCTCGCGTAGAAGTATACCACACCATCAAAGCTTTGCCAAATTTATTATCTATCCCGCACTCACTTCCATACTGAACGGTGGATGAAACTCCTCACCAGCTCCAGGCTGCTGGCCAAGAACATACCCTGCCAGAGCAAGGCTTAACAGCAAGAGACGCACCATCCTTGCGAGATGTTGACTAAGATCAGCTTTTCAGCGTGTGCCTTTTTATACTTCCTTGGTGCCGATGCAGCTGTTCTGGATCTCACGAGTCACGAATGTGCTCTTTCTTTTTCTGCGCCCTATTTATTCGAGTGCTGCTAATCTCTTCTGTAGTTTTTCACTGCTCCGTTATTTCATCAAGAAATGCATTTTTGTTTACAGCTAAACCCTCTTTAGTATTTAACCATAGAATCTCAGATGGATGGCAATAGTTATTTGCTTGCGGTGGCTAAACAACTGCAAAGTTAAAATAATAAAAAAAAGAGAATCTACGATCATTTATTGCACAGGGACATACTGTTAGTGCTGAGCTTTCATGCAGTCGTACACGAGATCTCATCTATCATAGAGAGGCGAATTTTGCGGGGTGTGGCTTGCGCACATAATACAATATTTCTAGCATCCACAGGTATTGCGGGTGTTCTGACCCTAACTAGAAAGGTTAACAATTGAACGAAGTGCAATCGGTAGATTCTAAGAAGCGCTTACTAAGCTAGAGAAGCTCTTTAAGAGCGCATTCTTTCGCCAAACAACGCGGTGTTCTACCTTGATTATAATTATCGCCAAAATGTGTCATTTGTGCCTCTTAACAGTTTCTCTGATTCTCTTGAATACCTGTCGACGACTTTTCGACGACTTTTTCAGCTATTTCGAAAAATTTCTCAAACCTGTTTATATTAGTGTTATCATTGCATCATATGTAGTTTGTTAGGCTATTTATAATGAGATCATCATTGCCACTGCAGAGCTGATCCTAGACCCTTATGGGTGTAGCATAAACTTTCTTGTTTAAGCCCTTGTGTTCACTGTGCCATTTAAGTTATTGATTTACTTCTAATAGCCTTTATATGCTACTCCTTCTCTATTTTACATATTGCTTCCATGCACATATCACTGATTATATTATATGTATGTCCTTGCTTTCTACCTGAAAGAATATCTTACTATTACATATATCAAACGCTCTCAATCCTGGTGGTTATCATTCAGCATGTTTGCATGAAGCTCCAGTGATTCTCTTGCTCTCATTAGTATGATGCAAGGAGGTTTAATATAGAGGGAGGTTACTGTGGTCGGAAGGTGAGGTTCTAGCCTAGGCTGGATTGCCAACTGCATTTAAGCGGTGACGTGTATGAGGTCGAGTTCCCTCCCTACCCACGCCACCGACCGCTTAATTTACTCTCAAAAGTGTTGAATAATTACTGAAGGGAAATCGAGGAAGTTTAATAGAAGGAAGGCACCTAGCCGCGTTTCGCTATAGAGGCTAGGGAATTTTTTTTCCTCGTTTGTTGCTTGCTTCCTACCAAATACCTGCTCCCAGCCATTCGTGTAGCCAGTCAGAGCGCCAGCCTTGCCGGAAATTTTAGGTTCAGATCTCCGTAGCAGTTGCTACCTCCTTATAGAACCTCATTGCGAGAAACAAGATCTGTTAACACAACTTGACCAGAAATGGCTGGTGGTCTGAGAACTGCTGGCATAAGGAGGCGAAAAAACAAAACAAATAGAATTTATTATCTCGTATACAGGGTACAGTGGATACACCTATCGAGGTTTCTTTTTTGCCTTAATTTTGAAGAACTAGTAGTGGGGAGAGCAGGAGCAGCAGTCCGTGATGAGAGTTAATTTGGGATCCCTCGCCGTGCTTCGCTTGGCCTCTCGGTGCTGGAGTCCTCCACGCAGTGTAAATCCATAGCGTGCCATCCGGGGAATCGAACCCTGGCCTCCGTTGGTGCGATACCGAGCCTTTGTCACTTCACCACCGAGGGGCCTTCATGGCTGCATAGAATGATTTTAGTTTAATTTTTCATTTTCTATGCGAAAGATATATTACGGTCACGAGAGTAATTCCCAGTAGACTCCGTTAGCTTTTTCTGTCACTGGTAGAGCTGGGCGCGTCACTTGTTTGTCGGGCGTTGCGTCAGCCGTCAGTCGGTCGTTGCCTGGGGAGGTTGCGTCGAGGTCAGTCTGTTGGTTTAAAAAAAAAAAAAAAATTTTACGTCATTGCTTTATTGTATCTCTGGCAGATACGAAAATCTTAACTAGTTGCTCTAATGTACGTGAAACGGCATATGCATGATAGAAATGCTATTTAATAGATACTTCTTAATTCAATTTGTTCATCACCCGCGAGCGAAGGAAGAACGGTGATGATGTTTTCGTTGAAGATTTAAGTATATGTGTTTGTATATTTGTCCGCCCAGCAAAAAGAAGGGCAAGGATATGAGCAATGTTCATATTTATATGTATATATTTTTTAGCACCAACTTGAATGTGAAAAATGCCAAAACTCATGAATAAGCTGGCCATCAAAAATGATGGAGATGAATTTTGCCCCACCAGGCGTTGTAGTTTACAATCTATCTGATTCATTTTAATGGTTTATTAATTTGTTTTTGTTATTATTTTGATGAATCGAATAAAACTCAGCCTATTCGATATTTATTTCATTAGGCTTATTAGTTTCTCAGTTTAGTACATTGTTTTTATTTTTGTTAATCATACTATCACAGTAGTACAACAGAATTAAATATGTGTATAGAATATGAGACTAAGACACGTGAAAAATGGTGAGAAAAATTTACAGACAACTTTGATACTGCGTTTTTGCTACGGTTGCCGTAGTGAACTGTGTGGTACTGACCTTAACTATTGAAATATTTTTCGTTCCCTACAAACTGTGCCTAGAACTTGGCGTTTTATGTATGATCTAATTAAAAAAAAAAAACTGTCTCCAAAGTGAAAACGACAAAACATTTTATTTGATTTAACACATTTGCGCCATCATTGTTGCCAGGCTTTTTACCCTATAAGCATCGTTGTGCTGATCGTCGATGAAATGGGGGTTGCTCCGCCGTCGGCGCAGTGGCGCAACTGGTGACGCAAGCTCTGGTCATAGCAAGACGGCGCTCACAACACGTTATATCAATAATTTCTAAAACATATTTCGGGAAGAGCTCTAAGTAAAGCACACTTGAACGTACCACCAGCCAACAACCGTGAAAAAAAAAAATAATAATAACTGCTTGACTAGTAAGGCAAATTGTGACTGCGTTTTCTCCAATTAAAACTCGTTGGTGTGATGTAGAGGTGGACTGAATATTCACATTCGCGAATACTCGCATGTTTTCTAATATTTGCATTCGCATATAGACATGCGAATATATTGCGAATATCTAAGCATATCCACCGATGTAGATCCTCTGAACTGGTGAAAGATGTACTCCAATATTCATCGTAATCTTAGCGATGTCTTATCTTGCTTGTCCGCCAACTAGTGTTCTGAGTAAGCGTCTTTTTAGTGGTGCCGGCCTAGCATACGATGAAAAACGAACTAACCTGACAGGTGAAAGAGCAGAAAAATTGTTATTTTAGGAGTTCATCCTGCCACTAGTTGAGTTAATTAGTTAGTTATAATTAGAAAGTTTGGGCCTCCATTTCCGAGCAAAACGATATCACAGAGGGAAGAGCAAGGGACGTATAGTATGCCGATAGAAACAGGCAACCCACGCACGAAGGTGTTTCCACACGGGATCAACGCGCATGGGAACAGCAAGTCGGGAGAGAAGAGGAAGAACAGAATAAAGCATGAGCAAGAAGGAATATGAAATTGGGAAGGAAGCAAAGTGGGCACGAAAGACAGGCGTCTCGAAATCCTAGCTAATGGCTAAGGTAACCTACACGAACCCCCTGGGGTCGCCACACCCCATAACATGGGATGGGCGAATCTAAACTAACCTAATCCTATGGCCTAGGGCCCATCCTATGCCCCCTGAAAGGGCCAAAACTAGCATTAACTATTAGATAGGCTACTTGGAGTTCATATTTGTACTAGCCACAATAATATTGGCTTGCATGCAGTCTAGTTAATTTAGTCAATGTTACTGTCAATCTGCTAGTCAATAATCCTCTTTCAAAAGACGGTGGTTGGGGAAAGAGGTTGGTGGGATCTATGTAGGAGTGGGTCCTTGTACCGCATCGTAGATACAAAGAAAATGTAACAGATTTCAATTAGCTATTCAATTTTCTATGGCTAAACTCTTACAATGAATTTGAATTTCGAATAGTCCACTCCAGAGTCCAGACTCCAAACTCTAGAATGCAAATAAAGTGTGATATTATTTGAGAAATAAAATTTGAGTAAACATTCGCTATCCGTATTCGCAAATATCAGAACAAAAAATTTCCCGTTCGCATTCGCAAATGTTAAAAAACAGATATTCGGTTAACCTCTAGTATGATGTATAAGGTTGCCAGCAAAGAAGTTGAACATTTTCTCAATATTAATCATTTGGAGATTTGATTCGCTCTCCGGATGAAATTTTCAGTAGTTCTGAGGTAAAGAGGCTCTTCGGCCCTATTAATGCATACGAAATCTGTTCTTACCTGCATACTTTTTTTAGTTGAAATCCCTCCTAATTACGAATTACAGCAATTGAAAAATAAAATTATTGCCTTAGAGCTGACAAGAAACTTAAATCTTGTAATTACTGATTTAGCTAAAAACAGGAGCTATCGCTCTTTCCACACTACAACAAATTAGTTTCGCAATTGGTCATAGACTTGAAAAACTAGAGCACACTGAGGGCGCATACCTATGCTAAGCACGGCAACGGTAACAAAAAATTCAAATTTCCTTGAAGTCCACGGTGCCCTTAAATTTGCAGTAATAACAAATTCCAAATTTTTTTCGAAAATCCATTCATAACTTTTCGAGTTAAGCTGCTAACAAGCACTCTGACAAACATATAGTCAAACACACTAACAGACCAACCGATCATCAATCACCAAAAACTGATTATTTATGTCTTTAAACGTTACAAACAATTCCTGTAAATATCATAAAGATCCGTTCATAACTTTTTGAGTTATGGGGCTAAGAAAATATAGGCAGACAGATTGACGGATCTTCACCAAAAGTTTATTATCTGTTCCTCCCAACATACCTATCAATCACTGTAAATTTCGTAAATATCCGCCGATACATTTTTGAGTTTATCTTGGTGAAATACAGACAAGCGGATAGACAAACAAACAGACAAACTGACGAAGAGACTCACTCGACGAAAACAAAAACATAAACTCCTCGGCGGAAGAAATAATGTCTTGAAAATCCGGTACTGAAATTTTAGTTTCAAAACTGAGCATGCGCCCCCAGAGAAAAATTGGCTCGCATTTTAACTACGGAGAAGAGCGACTGCAATCACGGTTTCTTATTCAAGTACAACGTTTCTCCAAGCTAATAGCAAAAGCGTAACGTGCAGACACACTTACGGATGGACGTACGGATGAGCCTCAAGCAGAATTATAATATAGACTAGTGGACCCGTACGTGAAAAATTCACGCAATAATTGATACGTTTGCCTAAGGCCTCTAGGCCGGTGCGGAATCTCCTCTTCACTTATGTGCTTCTTAATTTTCTTCATTGATCCTTTGTCGTGCTCTCATCCTTAGATCTGCTATATATTGACAGGCAGAAGTAACATCTTGAGTAAAACACTCCTACAAACTTAAACAAATTTGCAGCTTATATACAATGTGTTCGCTCCGTAGCAATGATACCGCTGATTCCGTCTTTCCACCTCAAATATCTGCTTCATTTGAAGTGCTCAAATTTTGACCTATGAAGGGAAAACTGCTTCGTCAGAGAAAAGCAGTGAGCTAGAAAAAATAATTGTCTACTGCCCGTGAAAAATCATATTCAGTCGGTTTCGTTGACAATTGCATCAAATTGGGAAGAATAGCTCATGCAACGAAATCATCTGTAGGTAGAAACTACGAATCAAGAAGGATGAGAGTGCCAATGGAAGCTTCAGATATCTTCAGTGCTACGATTTCAACTTCGGCAATGCAAGAAGTGCATTCAGACATAAGGTCGCCCTATACTTTGCCGTAGATTCGATGTATGGAGAAGCTAATAATCGTACAAATCAGACTAAGCCTGGGATGACTTCATTGTTAAAATTTTAACTGTCCCTGTTTAAGATACGTTTACCATCTTCTGCAACCTGGCGTATTTTCTGCCTATCACTTTCAATGGAGCTTGGGAGGAGCACCAGAGCCTCCAACCTGGGCTAAATTTCATCTGTTTTGTTAAAGCGTGACAGAAAATGGACAAACAGATAAATACATATCGGTCTTTATTATATTGTAGATAGTTTTGTCTCCTTTTCATTAATGTCGTCGCTTTTTTCGGGGCTATCGGATAATCATCGGCTTTGTTCAGATATTAATATTTTGTGAGTAGAAATTAGCTGTATCGGATAATATCAGTTATCTGCGGGTATAAAGTTAGCGGCATCTGATAATATCCAATATGTGAGAGCATAAAGCTAGCGGCATTGGATATATCCTCGAACATAAAGTAAGCGGCACCGTAAAATATTGGATCAATGAATTAATGTTACAACTTTGGAGGGAGTCGCGTCCCCTAGACCTTCATGTAATATGTCCATAGCTTACACACTTTTGATTGGGAGAAATTAAGATATCGGAACTTGACTTGCCCGGATGTTCAATTTGAGTTCTGGCTTTGACGAACTGAATCGAGTTAGAGGCGTTGGCCTGAAAATAGGTTACTCTTGAGACTTCAACAGCACAACCTGGCTCTGTAATGGGGAGTTTTAGACGGCAAAACGTAATCGGGTCTCTTTCTATCTATAGCAACATGACTGAAAGCGGCAAAGCCAACGTTCTTGTCTGAATTTCAGGGAAGTCAAGCCACGAAATCTTAATTTCATCGTCTAATTGAAATCACAATTAGCCATTTTCGACGTCTTTTTTATGTCAACACCAATGCTTCCCTTGTCCCATTTCTAATGTGGTCTTTGTTCTGTTCTTCCTCTTCTTTCCCGATTTAATTCCCGGGATTGGATTGTTTTCCACCCACGGTTTTCGCTACTTGCATGATATACTACATGCATCTTCGTGTTCATTTCTTAAAGCACCGCAATTATATTTTGAGCGGCCTACTCACAGTATAAAATAATGAGGCTGAAGAGAAGATAACTCATAGAACGAGACCTGAAATACCACGAACAACAGTTTCACTGGTTCATATGGTGTCAATGATAGTCCCTTCTTATCCTACAGGTATGCATCTCGCTCATATTCACCTGAACCCCAATCGTGCAGGTTTACATCTTCCTTACCTTCACCCAGTAGGTAATCCCTCTCACCCACCTACACCTGAACCTCTTCTCGCAGACATGCGTTTTACTTACCCTCACTCTGCTGGCATGTAATTTATTCACTTTCCCCTGAATCCCTTCCATGCAGGCATTTATTTTACTTTCCTTCGCCTTGATCCTGCCATGATGCATTTTACTCACCTTCAACTACCTGGACCCTCATCCAGCAGGCGTGCATGTTACTCTCTCACTTGTACCTTCATCCTGGTTGCATGCATGCATGTTACTCCCCTTCATCAGAGCCCTGATCCTGCGGGGATGCATTTTACTCACCCTCACCTAAACCCTGATCGAGCTGGCACGAATATTACTCACCTTCACTTGAACCCTGATCCTATAAGCACGAATGTTTCATCACCCTCACCCGAATTCCATTGAAGCGTATCCTAGTTTATTAACAGAACCTGTTCTCACACTACCTGCGTATTCGGATCGAGTGTGGCTCCGCTCTGAAAACCTAATTGAATTGCTAGGTTTGATAATTTGTTAACAAAAGCAATTTTAAATTTGAAGATAACTATACGCAATCAGCGCAAATACAGCATATTTCTTGTACAATTGTATGGTGAGGCCCAGAGAATATGAAGTACTCTTAACTTTCCATAGATTTTGAAAGTTATGTTTCTTGGTTACGTAAGGGTTCAGAACGTTTGGTAAGAGATAGTTACCTCCGCCAACGAGGTTATGTTTTCGTTGCATTTGTCTGTCTCTTTGTCTGTCTATTCGTCTAACTTTCAGTCAGTCACCAAGATAACTCAAAAAATTATGGACAGTTTTTAACAAAATTTACAGGGATTGTTAGGTATGTTAGGAGGAACGGATGATTAACTTTTGGTGATGATCCATCCATCTGTTTGTTCGTTTGTTTGCCTCGATTTTCTCAATGCCATAACTTAGACAGTTATGGACGGATTTTGATGAAATTTACATGAATTGTTAGGTATATTACGAAGAGTAAATGACTAAATTTTGGAGTGATTAAATTGTCTGTTCGCTCGTTAGTCACTTTTTCTAATTATATGCTTGTTAGCACAATAACTCAAAAAGTCATGAAATGATTTTTATGAAATATATAGGAGTTGTTAGTATTGTTAAAAGACATAAATGATTAAATTGTAGTGCAGATTGGTTTGTTCGTTTTTATGTTTGACTCATGTTTGTCATAATGTTTGTTAGCTGCATAACTCAAAGAGTTATGAACAGATCTTCACGAAAATGGCAGAAGCTGTTAATACTATCAAAGGACGCCAATGATTAGATTTTGGAGTTGATACAAAGAAAACTATGGTTTTAAAGACAAATTGAATTTTTCTTTACCGTTGCCTCGTTTGGCGGAGGTATGCGCTCTCAGAGTGCTCTGTTCATGATTTTTTCCTCATGCGTGACGTAGTTTTCTTATCCGCGTGTACATTATCTACGTGACCGACCCTCGTGTGCGTTATCATCACCTGCTGTTTTCTGAGAAAAATTGTTTCTTAATAAGAGTTTCATTTTTTTTTATCTAAAATGAGGATAAAAGCTGAACGGTTCGTTTTTTCAATGTGGCAACAGAAGTTGAACTATATGTATTTACCTCCGCCAAAGAAATAATGTTTTCGTCGAGTTTCTTTGGTACCAAGATTACTCGAATATTTATTGAAGGATCATACGAAATTTACAGAGATTGGTTGGGATGTTAGGAGAAACAAATGGTTAGCTTTTGGTGAAGATCCGATCATCCATTGTTTGTCCGCCTCATATTTCCTGAAGCTACAATTCAAATAGTTAGGGACGGATTTTTATATAATTTGCAAGAGTTGTTAGGTATATTACGAAGAGTAGATGACGAAATGTACGTGGCGATCTGTCTATTCATTTGATTGTTTCTCTGTGCTTGATTTTATGCTTTTTAGCAAAATAACAACAAAAAATATTAACGGATCTCTATGAAATTTGCATGAATTGTCAGTACTATTGGAAGACATAATTGATCAAATTTTGATGATGATCGGTTGGTCTGTTTGTGTGTTTGATTATTGTGTGACAGAATGATTGTTAGTAGTATAACTTGAAAAAAATATGAGCGGATCATTAAGAAAATTACAAAAGCTGCTATTACTGCCAAAAAAGTGATTTTTGGTGTTGATGTGAAGGAAATCCCAGTTTCAAAATCAAATTGAATTTGTCATTACCGTTGCCTTGTTTGACGGAGGTATGCCCTCTTAGAATACTTAGTTTATACATTATTCCCTTTATATTGATGGGGTGATTATAAACCGTTTTGTCAGCATCATTTCTCTTCTATCATTTTTTTTTGCGGATCGTAAGTTACGTTGCAACACAGATAGGAAAGTCATTCTGTTTGTGACCGTCACCGAACCAGGTAATATAAGTGCAATTTGCAGTAAAAAAGTAGGATTTTAAGTACTCCCGTTAACAACACATTTACTGGTAAGTACGAAGTGTTTTGTTATCTCTGGTGAAGGGACGTTTTGCTACTAGTGACAAGGATTTGATCTCTGGGATGCAATAAGAATAATATTATTCAAGCTGAACTGCACCCTCTCGTGGTGGTATCGTTAGTATACCTGCTTGACATCTTCTCTTCGTTTTATTACTCCAGACTCATTTATTTTACTTTTCAATCACAATCTGAAGTGTAGGTAGAACCAATGCAGATAGCGCCCGGTCTTACCGGACCGTGGGTTTCCTTTATTTGTTTATTTTGTGTTTCTGCCCTACTGATAGAAGAGAGGTCCGCGTGGAGGGGCGCACCCCTCACGGACCCCCTTCTGCTTTCCTCTTTATGGGCGACTGACCTGACCTCTCTAATGGACTCGGACATGAACCACGATACCTCCGAGCCGCCAGAGCCAGCCCCGTCGTAGCAATCTGCCGCGAGTGTGGGTGCGGGCACTGCGCCGAGCTCCGACCACGGAAGAACTGAATATGAGATGCTGCCGTACCAGCCCCCCCCCCTCCCCGACCGCACTGGCGGAAGGGTGGGCGTTAGACAGCGACGCCTGTAGCGGCAACGAGAATGTAGACGGTTCGGACAGGACAACGAGTCCAGTTTCCCGTTTGGGCAGGGAGCGCAGAGAAACTTCAAACGTTTCTTTGATATCTCCACCAAGAAGGGAGACGGCAGCAGTGGTATAGATATCGAGGTAAGACTGCCAAGGTCACGGAGACGATGGCCTGCACACTGCTGGTAGAAGTGAAAAGCAAACAGCAGTCAAGAGTGATGACGAGTGTGAGGACGCTAGCGAGAGTTTTGGTCTCCGCCGCCCTCAATGACCGCCTCAACCAAATTAAAGGCACGATTTGGTTCCAAAATGAGCCTAAGTACACCGATGTGGATCTCCTCCGGGCCCTCTTAGAGTCCGGAATGAAGTGCGTTTATAGGGCGAAGAGGAAGGAAAATTATGTTAGAGACATTGATACTCCCATTTATATAATCAATTTTGACGCTCACATCCTCCCTCCCACCAGCAGGGGAAATAGGCTGGATGAAGCGACCAGTGCGGCTCCATATTCCCGGCCCCCGCCGATGCTTCAACTGCCAAGAATACGGACACGGAGCAAAGACGTATCGTAAAAAAACCCCAGTACACCACATTGTTCAACACCCTAACACCAACAACCATGTACCACAACAACCAGGTGTGCCAACTGCAATAAATCACACCCAGCAAACTCACCAACCTGCAGTGTTTATAAATATGAACATGAGGTCCTGACTACCCAGGCCAGAGAGCACGTTAGCTACGGCGAGGCCACGAGACTGGTGGAGAGCCGTCAGGCCCGACCGGGCAGCACTATCATCGTTCACGACGATTTTGCGTTCAAGTGAGCTTTCCTGCTCGCTCCACCACTAAAATAAACACACAAAGTAGGCCAAGCTAACCTAGCCTAACCTATCTTTACCTAACCTAACCAAACCCAACCTAACCTTTCCAACCTTACCTAACCTAACCTAATCAACGATACAGGGAGCAGCATGGCGCACCAACTTGAACGCCGCTCACACGCACACGATCTGCGTACACAAACATGCACACAATTCGTCGCGAACGACGATAGTGCGATCGGGCACGTCTTAAGCCTGGTTTACACGTTCAGATCAATCGTCAGATAAATCGTCAGACCTCAGATCGGATGAAAACTCCGATCGTGTGAATGGGTGTTTTGGTCGTACGATGCATCGTCCGATCGATCTGTTGGTCGGACGCGTGTGCTTGATTTTT
>LQNS02278160.1:15687511-15707040 GCA_001587735.2 Parhyale hawaiensis
CACTATCCAACTTCTCAGCGTGAGCTCTCGCGAACAACTGAGAAGATCTTGAGATAAATCGGATGCGTGTGAATGCGACGGAGTTTTCATCGGATCTGAGGTCTAACGATTTATCTGACGATTAATCTGAACGTGTAAACCAAGCTTTACGCTCGTGCTTTACCTGACTCAAGCGAGGGTGCTAGCGATGCTCCGGACCCACCGGCAAGACGAAAACCGCCGGCCCGCACGTCGCTGGCTGACGGGCAAAACAGACTGAACCACCAAAAGACGAATCTGGTGTTGTTGCTGCTACGCATGGGGCTGTTGGGGGCCCTGCTGCCTCTCCTGGGCTGAGGTTCTCCCTGTTTCTGGACCCGGAGGCGCGATAGCAACATCAGCTGCTCTTACGATGAGTGCTGCCGGCCTTCCTCTCTGCCCGTGATCACGCTTCCTCCTGACGCCCATCCTGCACTCCTGGTTTCTCCCACGGCCCTGCCTATGATTCTGTCTTTTCCCCCACCGCGACTGTGGCTGCAGCTGCGGTTGCGCCTGCTGTATCCTCTGATGACTTCGCTGCGTCACTGGCGCGTCCCCTGTCGGTTCCTCTATCAGGGAGACCTTGACTGAGGGGGACTACATCTTGAGTAGGTGTGCCGCAGACAGGGATGCCCCCATCGTCCTTGCGGCACCTACTTCTCCTCTCGGTGGGGTCTTTACTCTTGCTGTACTGGTCACCGCTGAGGCCGATGCCCCCACCGCTGGTGCTATTGCGGCCCACGCTGACTCTGTTGAGACTGCTCCTGAACCTGGGGCCCCTGGCTCTGTTGAGACCGTGTCTGCCTCTGTAACTGAGGCTCTGTTGCGCCTGGTACTTGTGGCTCTGCTGGAACTGCTGCTGCCTCTGCTGGGCCTGTGGCCTCTGTCTTTGTTGCGCGTGCGGCTTCCGGCTTTGCTGGGGCTGTTTTTGCCTCTGCTTCGTTTGCTGCTTCTTGCGCTGCTGGGGCTATTTCTGCCGTTGTTGCGGCTGTTGCTTCCGGGTCTGCTGGGCCTGTCCCTGCCTCTGCTGCGTCTGTTGCTTCCGGCTGCGTTGCAGCCCAGGTGGCTGTGCCTCGATGAGGCGACGGACCTGACGGACGTAAACCGTATAGACATACACAAAAATTGGAAAAGAAAACCACTACGGAACAAACACAATCAGTACGACCAAAGACTTTTACAGCTGGTAAAAACGATGAAGCGCACCCGCGGAAACTCATTCTGAGCAACGATTTATCCCCTACAACAAATTTCGTACCTCTTAAGATTCCGAAGAAACACCAGGATTTCCGTGGGACGTCCCGGGCCCACACGGGACGAGCAACGTCACATGTAGCTGGAGCGTGACGTGACTCCGACCGACAGCATCGTTCAAGCGAGCGGCGTACGTCCTCACAGAACCGGGGTGCGGGCGGGGGACGGGCCCCGTTGCCCGCGGGCCGCGGCATGTCTTCCGGACACCACACGGGTCCTCGCCACCTACGGTGACCCTGACGGCGTGGAATGATGGTGACAATAATAAGGTCGACAACTCCTCAATACAGACAGTGATTACCGCACGCGACACCCCTACTCTTTCCACAACAAGGCAGGAAGCGGCTCGAACAGGAAACATAGCAAATGAGTAAAAGATTACAATGGAATATAAGAGGACACAAGACCAACAAAGTTAACCTGAGCCGTTTGATGGTACTGCTCTAATCTATATGCGTATGTTTACAAGAGACCATGCTTGGTTATACCAAGCTTCCTTCGCCTAACAACTATACCGCTGAATATCTTTTCCCTACCCAGGATGACGTCCCTGGAACGGGACTCGCTATCCTCACCAAAACAGAGTCTCTGTGCCTGAGGGTGCCACTTAACACACCCTTACTGATGGCCGTGCAAATGAAGTTACGAAACACGGCCACCACTATCTGCAATCTGTATATTTCCCCGAACCAAGAAATCCACTCAGCAGATATCACTGGACTAGTGGCGCAGTTGCCGCGCTCTTTCCTATTGTTGGGCGATTTCAATGCAAGACACCCAACATGGGGTAATAATGCTAATAATGCCCAAGGCTTGGTTGTTCAGCGCTTGCTCAGAACTACCGCTTTGTGTCTCCTCAATAGAGGAGCACAGGCCCTACTACACATTATACAGGAACTACCTCCGCGATAGACCCTACCCTCTGCACGTCCGACCTCCTTTCTGACGCCCAGTGGACTGTGACTGAGGACACCCATGGGAGCGACCACTACTTTGCGTGCACAAGTTCCCCGGACCTCCAAAATCATGATGCAGCACCACGTTATATGCTCCGGCCAGCCAATTAGGCTACCTTCGAGGCCTTGAGTCAGATGGAGGAATTACATGAACACCTGCCCGTCGACCAGATGGTGGATCATTTCACGGGAGCCTGATGAGGCTGCATCAGGAGCCATCCTCATATCCAGAGGGGGAGCCGCTCCTCAAAGAGTTCCATGGTGGAACGACCGTTCAACGACGAGTGCACGCGAGTGTGTCCGAAGGGAAAGAGACTACTCGACGTTACCAACGAAGTAGATGCTTAGCCAATAAAATAACGTATTGCTGCGCTCGTGCGCAGGCACACTGTACCCTGCACCAGGCCCGGAAAGCCTCTTGGAAGGAATATACAACTACGCTAAGCGTTAATACCCCAATGAGCAAGGTCTGGCAACGCGTTAAACAGATGACCGGTAAACCACGCCACGGCCCTCCTTGTATAAAGCAGAATGGCGAGGTGATAGTGGAACCTGACAAGGTCGCCGACCGCTTGGCTGGACATTTTAGCGAGGTCAGCAGTGGCGCGACTTACCCGCGAGCTTTTCAGACGAGAAGGAGATTGAAAAAAAAACCGGTGAGTGGAGTGAAGAGAGGAGAAAATTAGATGATAGTGGGAGAGATGTTAGTAGGTAGAGAGGAAAATGGAAGAAAGGTGAAAGAGAAAAAATAGGAAGAGAATGAATGACCGGGCAGTGCCGGTTTAATTAGGGTAGGTTATTTCATTATGTTTCTGTGTGGGTTACAGTGGAAATTTCAGCAGTCTGGCAACACTACATACAACGTCGGTTTGTGGTTATTGGTTGTGTTGTAGGTTATCTGTAGAGTGGTTCAATGTTGTGTTGTGCTGATTGTCTGCTGGATGGCCAGGTATTACTGGCCATCCCCCTGAAACGAGTCCCCCTGAACTTTACTACCCGTCGCGATGACGACGAGGCGCCATACAACGATCCAATCACTGCATTGAAAGTCTATAACGCATTCACACAATACAAAAATACAAGTTCCGGACCTGATGGTATACACTACAAGATGATGAAACCCATGCACCATTCGAGAACTCCTAACAATGTACAACAAAATTTGGACAACACACGACTTTCCGAAACAGTGGCGCCTCGCCACTGTACTAGCTTCCATAAAACCAGATAAACCTCTCACAGAACTAAGTAGCTACCGTCCTATTGCGATGACCAGCTGTCGGGTAAAAATCATGGAGAAAATCGTGAACACCCGCCTGATGAAATATCTAGCAGCCAACAAGCTTCTCTGCAACGTGCAATACGGGTTTCGGCAGTCGCGTAGCACCACCGATGCCATCGTGCGTAAACAGAATTACATCATAGAGAACAAGACACCTAAAGGTCACACTATCTGTGTCTTCTTCGATCTTAAAAAGACATACGATACAGCCTGGCAACACGGAATACTCTTACAACTACATAAATAGGCATAAGAGGTAACATGGCCTATTATATGCAACAATTCTTGAGCGTGCGACGCTTCAAGGCCAGAGTGGGACAGACCTTCTCCCTTGAGATGACGCAAAATGAGGGTATCTGCAGGGGAGTGTCATTAGCTGTACTCAATTCCTACTACCAATAAACGGAATCAAGGGCATCATAGCAGACCTTCCATAATACGTGTACGGGTCACTATGCGTAGATGAACTGATGTTATACTCCTCCTCCTCACTACATCTGGAAGTTCTACATCGACGATTGAAGCGAGCCATTGGCCGCGTTTGTAGCTGGGCGACCGACCATGGCTTCGCCTTTTCTGCTGCCAAGACCTCTGCCCTTCACGTCAGGCGTGCCAGAGATGTAATGGCATTCGAACTCAAAGTGTACGGACAACGGATAAACTATCACGAAGAAGTGAAATTCCTCGGAATGATGATAGATGACTGTCCTGGAAATCCCACATCGAGATGCTCAGAACACAATGCATTCGTTAGTTCAACTTACTCAAGCACCTGACGACACTGTCGTGGGGCGCCGACCGGCACACACTTCTTTACCTCTATCAAACCCTTGTACGCTCGAGACTAGATTATGGCTGTGTCGTACATCAGCCCACGAGGAGTAGAGTCCTAAAACGACTGGATGATATACACAATGCAGCACTATGGCTATGCACTGGAGCCTTCCTTACATCACCCATACCAAGTTTTCTCACTGAGAGTGGCGAACCCTGCCTGCAGCAGCGCAGGGCGCAACTTACCTATCAGTACTGGGTCCGCTTGGTACAAGTGCCTCGATCCCAGGCCTGGGACAGTGAATGCCGAGACCGGGGAGAGGGAGCAGACTTTCCGTACACACTTAACTCTTCCAGCGACAATGAAGCCCTTTCCTTCATAGCGGAAATCGAGCCATTCAAGGTGGGCCGGGTTCTGTTCAGAGACAAACCAACCTGGCGCATACCAGTTTCAGCGTTTTACCCCGGCATGCAATATAGAAAAAAAAGACTCCCATCCCCTCTTACTAAAAACTCTCTTCACGGAGCACTTGAGGGACCAACACGGTGACTCTATCCACATCTATACAAATGGCTCTATGACGGGAGACCGAATTGGATGCGCGGCCACTACGACTGATGAAAATGAAACTAGAGCATGCCGGCTATTGCCGGAGACCTCGATTTTCACCGCGGATCTGTTCGTCGTGTGCGCAGCGTTGCTCCTCATTGGAGACAGCGATGAAATGAGCTTTACAATATTCTCCGACTCACTGAGTGTAGTACAAGCCATCCGAGCATCGACAGTATCCACCCAGTCATCAACCGAATAGTAAATACAATAAAACAATTACAAGAGAATGGTAAGTCAGCGTGTATTTGTTGGCTACTTAGTCATGTTGACGTCGCAGGCAATGAGCTCGCCGACGAGGAGTCCAGGCAGGTGGTTATGTCGGATTTGCCCGCGGCAAACCGTGCAGTCCCCTGCCGAGACTATTACCCACTAATCAAGCGAAACCTGCGCGAGCTATGGCAAACCCAGTGGCTGGAGTAGAGAAAGAATATACTACGAACAATCAAAGAAACCGTCCGACACTCGTCAAATAGCGGCGATCGCCGAATGGACGTCCTACTGTGCCGCCTACGTATTGGGCACATGAGACTCATTCACGACTATCTGAGGATGAGGCGTCCGCAACCCTACTGTTATGACTGCGTGGTACCTCTCGCTGTCTTGGATTTAATGGCCTAGTGTCCCATTTTCTCCGGCGAGCGGAGGGAATGCTATCCTCACCTTCATGGTCGGGATGTCGACTCCATCCTCCGAGGAATGCTTTCTGCGAGACCCCGCTGCCAATTTAATAGAAATGCCCTCAAGACTTTTCTTACCAGATGTAATCTCTATTACAAACTGTGCTGGATCCATCACAAAAAATGTTATCGTCAACTACGGCTCTACCCGTCTTTTTGTGAATTACATATACTATATGTACAAAAATTAATAATGATAATATTCTCCTTATTACCTTATAGTATATAAAATAAGACAAATTCTACGCCCTAGCGGCGCACGAGCCTGCGGCTAAACACAGGAATAGTTCGGCGCGATATAGGCAGTGTGCCACTGAAGCGTTAGTAAAAGTTTCCACTACTACTACTTCTAGTCAAAAAAGTAAATGTAACTCTCGTGTGAGTTGGAATGCTGAACAACAATAATTAGCCTTTAATTGCAACAAGTCATAAGAACATGCAACATGTTACTTTTTTTTTTCGCTCTAGAAACTCTCTAGGTAATAATAACAGATGAAAAAATTATTTCCAATTACAATGAAAATGATTATGGTCGAAATTATCCCCAGTTCTACGCTTCAATTAAAAAACGCTTAAATATCACTCTGATCATGTAAGATACGCTACTTCTATGTTACTGAGTCAGAACATAGAAGAAAGTTGATCAACAAGCATTTTCCGGCTGAAATTATTCCTATTTTATCTTCATACACTCTACTTAGTGATTCTAAACCTGAAGTCCGCCTATGTCATCCCACATTCAAGTAATCGTTTGCTGTTACATCAAACGCTTCATCAGCGCTCTTCCTGCAGAACATTCACAGAAGTCGCTATTGACATTTCTACAAGACGTTAATCACGAATCCAGAAATCCTGAAGTGTCAGTCTAGTTTCAGTTGCAGGTCTGAAATCAGCGTTCAACGAACTGCAGATTAGCAACAGTGCGTAACAATACAGTTAAAAAAAAAAAATTCTAGACCTGCATAATATAATTCACAAGTTCTCGAGATAAGATTCTCAGCATTTAGCCTTCCGATATGTATGCATAGGTCTAGTCGCGTATAACGAATTTTAAATGAGTATTATTATGTTTGAATTTACTTTGAGTTGCCAGATATTCCTGAGATACATGGTTTAAGCTACGCTGTGCACACGGTCCATAGCAACATTATTACTTCCAAATTTATGGTGGAGCAGCAGCAGCAACAGCAGCAGCAAAGTCTTGATGTCTACTTGTTTTCCTGCGGGAACCGCCCAATTGCTTCTGCATTTTCAATAAAATAATTTTGTAGCTCTTCAAAGCATTCAACAAAGAAAGAAAGAAAGAAATATTCGACCGCCCACTAGTATGTCCTCATTGTGTACAAATTTATCTAATTTTCACTTGCCGTAAATAGCAACCGCCTGGGAGCGAACTGTACGTAAGGTAGTGATATCAACTGCATGGTGGGAAAATAACCTAAGCACAGCTTGTCGATACACCACGGCTGCACTATCACCAAGAAATAGAACTTGTCATTGCACTGTTATCATATGTTCCTTTTACTTTCACTTGTAAAGCATTTGATGCAGACTTGATTTTGCATTTACAGAAATTTGTCATTGTATGAACAGAAGTCAATATGAAAGCGAGACTTTTTTTCAAAACACGCTAATAATAAAAATGTATATTTTTACGGTGTCGCTTGCCTACATTATATATTTACGGGAGCATTTTGACGAAATTCTCAATTCAGTTGCGTCACACGACTGACTTAAATCGGCATTTTGCTTACAGAGTCACTGGGATCATGATTACTATGATCACTGAAGAGCTCAAGAACAGTCACCAATTTTTTAAACAAACCAGACACGCCATGTTTGATTTCACAGAGTATATTTCTGTCATATAAATACGGAATATGCTAAGGAGAGGGTTTTTACATGTTTTATTAATTAAAAATTAATACAAATATTAACTAGCAGTGCTTGGCGCTTCATGGATGCTGAAGAATTTGAAACGAACGATATCACATTCGAAAAACAATTTTTCCCACCGGTTACGATGTTATATTAAACTTTCTACAGAAAATGTCACGAACTTATGTACAAAATTTTGAATTTTTGATAGCCCATCTTGAACCACTGTTTGATCACGCACGATCTTTTCTGGAAGGAAATCACCTTGAGGTCTAGATGACGGTGCAATAACACCGAATCGCTAGCAGAATCACATTAAAAAACTGGTCACAAAAATGGCTGAATCGGTTGGTGACATGCACAGGATGGTCACGAGAAAACGTCTAAGGAGATATTGCTAAAGAAAGACGTTGCCTCTGTTAGAGGTGTCATTGAAAGCCGGTTGCCCGCGTACGACCTTCGTCGATGCTAGCAGCTCAGAACCAACTCAACTGAGATTACTTTGCTATGGCAAGACTTCAGCTCGTAAAAGTTTACCCGTCCAGAAAAAATACTGAAAATCTCAGCAGCTGCTGCATGTTTTTCAGTATTGTCAGTGCCAACGGATAACTTTCTGCTATCACTAGTAATTCTGAACGCTTCAAATTTGCATAAATATCAATTTTAGGAAGTAAAGCACGATATTCATAGCCGTCATATCAAGTCACGGCCACAAGAAGGTAGTGAGATCCATGTGCATTGCAGGATAGACTCGCACTGCGAAGATCAGTAAATGAGCCCATGTGTTATTTTGTAGTTTCACTGCCTGGTACGCCATTGCTGGCGTACTGGAAATATTACTCCCATTCCCAAAGGTCCATGCCGCCCAATGTCTCCAACCACCGATCAATTACACTGACGCTCATTTTGTCGAAAGTGTTCGAGAAATTGGTGGCTTGTAAGCTTGGTCGCTTTGCTGAGGCTGCTGGTTTGCTGCCTGCAAGTCAGTTTGCGTACAGAACTGGTTTGGGTCATTGTGTCGCATTGTTGTCGGTGTCTCACCCTTGGCCCGGCGTTTGAGAAGGTCAACCACAGAGGTCTATGGTGCAAGTTGGAGTCGTTTGGTGTAGGTGGTAGGGTTCTGTCAATCATTCGTGATTTTGTTACTGAGTGAAAGCAGAGTGCGTCTGTTGGTGTTTTTTTGAGTGCCACACAGGCGGTGGAGTCTGGCATCCCTCACGATAGCGCACTTGTCCCGCTACTGTTTGTTCTGTATATTAATGAGATGCTCTTTTCGCTGGAGAACACGATGATTAACTACGCTGACGACTCCACTTTCATAGCAGTTATACCTACTCCCAGCATTCGTAATGTTGAGGCACAGTTTTGAATAGGGACTTGTCGCGCATTAGTGCATGGTGCCTGGAGTATGAAGCTGAATGCCATTAAGTCAAAGTCTATGACTATAAGTAGGTCTCGGACACTTTTACTGCAGCACCCACATCTCACGACAGATGGCACTTTGCTTCAGGAGTCTAGCTCCTTGGAGATTGTCGGTGTTGTTTTGATCAGAAGCTTACTTTTGAGCTGCATATTAGGTGAGTGGTGTCACAGGCTTCCAGTAAGATTGGGCTCCTGCGTAAGGTAAATTCTGTGTTTGGTGACAAAGAGGTAGTGCACAGATGCTTCTATGTTTTTTGCTGCCTGTGATGAAGTATTGCTCACCGGTATGGGGTTCATCTGCTGAGAGTCACTGGCGTCTGCTGGACAAACTTGTTAGTAGTAGCCTGTGCACTGAAAGTGATGTGGTGAATCTGTCCCATAGAAGAGAGGTGGCCGGACTCTGAATGTTTTATGATGTGTACTACAGGGAGAGACATTGGCTGTATTCTTCTGTCCCTGTCTTCAAGGTCTTTAGAATTACACGTGCTGCGGTTGATGAGCACTCTTTCACTTAGGCGAATGTTAGATACCGAACTCGGGAGTACAGTCGGTGATTCTTGCCCTGGTCTGTTTCAGTTTGGATTTCATTCCCGGCATTGGCTTTTGGTCGTATTGGCCTGCAGGAGTTTAAGTCAGCTGTAAATAGTTTTTGTTGTATTTTCGAGCTTTCCGGTGTTGCATAAGACTGCATTTGGGTTCTAGTACCGGTCCGTGGTGGCCCAAGCGTAGACTTTTAATAATAATAATAATTAAAGAAAAGACACTCGAAGTGATATATTGTTAGGAAATTTCGGTTAACGAGTGTCTTGGGTGCAGCTAATGACAACTTCGACCTAATAATTTCAAAACATTTTCACGACAACAAAATTTTTGAAGGATACAGAATTCTAGAGCTTGGTTAGACCTCGGGTCAATAAAAAACAGCTTTATTTCAGCTTCTTCTCTCTTCCCACGCTAGCAGCGGACGTTGCGTGCTACACAGTTGCGCTGATTGTCCCTGGAACGATCCCCAGGCCAGGAGGCCAGATGACCGATCTTTGTGCAAGGCGCTCGGCGTGCTGAATCAGCAAATTTGCTTGGTGTGCATAGCTTTCGTGGGGTGCTTACCTTAGAGTAGGGCTGGAGGGTCGTTGAACCTTCCGTTTTGGCACCATAGTTCTTTGCGACCCGTCGTCGAGGGTAGCTGTACTTACTCCTCTGGGGCCATTAAGCCTATGTCGGCTGCACGAACCAGTGTGTGTGTGTGTGGGTTTTCCAGTGGAGGATGAGGTCAAAGTTTACTTTACCTTCATTCATATCGGATTTAGTTTCGCCTAAGGAAAGAAAAAATGTGCTGACGAGAGCGCAATGTACACGTAATTCTTGCAAATAACTTGCTTATGATTAGAAGTGTTTGTTTCAATAGCAGATATTAAATTTTCATAGAGATATATCTGTCACGTTAAATTAGAGATTAGTTATTAAAATTCAAGACAGTTTCATTTCATTCATTTATTCGCTCATCTAATTTCACTTTATTGACTAGATATTAAAAAAAAAAAAATCAAGTTTAGGCTTACATTGTCTTACTCTTTAATTAAGGGTTGCAAATAATTATGCATTATATCCAGATTGTTTACGCAATAAAAACTCAAATACAGTGAGCAACGGGCGTTTCAGTAATGAGGTATGGTAACGTCCCGGCAATTTGACGAAAGTGACTATGTAGTAGCGGTAACCACCACCAATATCGATCGTATGACGGACGGTGCTCATCACTTGTACCTAAGGAGGTGTTATCAACTGCTGTCGGGAAACCATGAAATAACAGCATACGTTGGCGAGTCACGTATGTAGTATGACTGTCGTAACGCCTGTCAAGCTATAGTTCCATCTGAACTTCCCTTTTGCATTCACTTTCTAAGTTTTGATGCAGAATCAGCCACTGGCAAGCTCTGTAAAATGTTTGCCACTGTCTGCACAGACCCCATCAGAAACTGCAAAGTAGGTATTAAACCAGGATGATGACGGTAATGTCTTCTTTTTGTCAGTGTCCTATGTCCATCACATTCGAGGAGCATTTTGACGAGATTTCGAAGTCAATTCTGTCGAACGACCAACTGAGTGAGTGACCTTGCTGAAGCACTTCATTTCTACAGGCGTCTGTTTCTTTATAGAGTTTATTTTCAACTGTCCGTTTATGAGAAATTCAGTATTTATTTGCTAGCCTCAGATTCGACCTTGGGCGAGATACTAAGCAACGATATCTATATTGCTGTGTAGGTAATTTGTCGACCTTACATCTATTCGTTTGATTGTTGTATATTCTTCCCTATGCTGAGTTTATCTCACTTCAGATTATAAACGCTCAGTGTAGTAATTATTGCCTCTTTTCCATTAAACAAAGTTCAATACTGGGATTTGTTCTATTTCCTTAAAAGGGCTGTTGAGCGGGGACAACTAAAATTGAGAAATTGCTTACCTAGGGTCGCGTTCAGCTCTTTATTGCACTATACTATACATTATTTTGCCATTTGATACTAACAGAAGAGTGTTTATTTCTCATAGACTAGTAGATAACACACCGATTTATTATTTCCCGGTGTACATTCGATTTACTTGCGAAGATTTATGGCTCCAAGTACGTAGTGCACAGACCAGGGTACAATCTCCATTTGAAAGGAGTGTGAAGCCGCTACGACCTTGTTCGCGATTTTGTTTCTGAGCGAACGCAGAGTGTACATGTTGCGTTTTTTTTCTGAGTGCCTGAGTCGTGGTAGGGTATGGGGTCACTCAAGGTAGTATACATACCCAGCTGCTATTTGCTCCCCACGTTGGTGACATACGTTCATAGTTGCCGAGCACGATGATCAAATATCCCTGCAATTCCACGTAGCAGCGATACCAACCCCCTGCATGTGTACTCTCACTCATTCTCTAAGATGGGACCCTTGTCGGGCATTAGTTCATGATGTTCGGACACTCTTACCTCAGCATTTATCTCTGAAGATAGATGAGATCACACTTTGCTCCACGGGGTTAGCCCATGGAGCTGTGCAGTGTTGTCTTTGAAAAAGTTCAAGTCTGAAGTACGTAGTAGACTACTCGTGTCACTTGCTCCACTAAGAAAGGGCTATTGCACAAGATAAATTCTGTGTTTGGTGACAAAGATGTAGTCCGTATATTCATTTGAGAGTTTTGCTGCCCGTGTTGGAGTATTTGTCTCTGGTTTGGGCTTCGGCCGCCGACAGTCACTAGCATATACTGAACCGACTCGTTAGCTCAGCCAGCAGGCTGTGCGCCGAGAGTGATCTGATGAATCTTTAGATTAGATTAGATAAGCGGCAGTAGACGAACCAATAGGCCCATTCCCATAGAGACACCGGAACATACGCCACGGCACTTTATGAGCTATTGTCATTATGTTAGTAGGATATAGAGGACAGGAGAAAAGAGAGAGAGAGAAAAAAAAGAGGGTGAAGAGTCCATGCCCAAGAGACGATCTTGAATGCACGCAAGCACGATCAATAGCGGCTAACATGCGGAGCTTAGAGACATCAAACTGTGTAGTTGGATCGGGAGAGAAGGAGACGGATTAAGGTGGCTTCGGAAGCTTTGGCCGTTAAGAATTTGCGATTCCTGGAGGAGGAGTTCTTGGCTGCGGAGGATGTCTCTCCCAATATATGTCAAGACGATTTTTAAACGAGTTAACTGACACCGCACTAACAACATCGGAAGGGAGTCTATTCCAAATGCTGACTATGAAATACGGAAAGAACTGCTGACTTAAGGTCGTTCTTCGAGCTTTATGCTTGAGTTTTTGACCGTTGTTTCGGAAGCGATCATTGAGGTGTCTTGCAAAGAGCCCCGTTGTAGGTACGTCGTTGAAGCCGTTCAAATACTTGAATGTTTCTATTAGTTGCCCCCTGAGACGTCTTTGCTCGAGAGAGATCAGACCCAGTTCTTTTAGGTGACATTCATACGACTTATTTCGGAGCTGAGGTATCAATTTCGTTGCTTTGCGTTGGACTCTTTCTATTTTATCGATATCTTTACACAGATGAGGCGACCAGAATTGAACAGCAAATTCAAAGTGTGGCCGCACCAACGCTTTGTACAAGGGAATGATGATGTCTTTGGACTTGTATTCATCTGTAGCGTAGACGATGGATGGCGGCCTTTGTGTATTTTATAAGGTGTACAACAGTTAGCGACATTGGTTGCATTCTCCTGTCCTTGCTCTCAAGGTACTTCGGAGAGATACACGTACTGCAGCTTATGCGGGGGCCACATAGGCTTTTCTAGCCTAGCTAGAATGTGCATCTTACTACATACATAAAATCAGTAGCATAGATATGGTAGTATAAATGACGTCCGAGTCTCGCATCCTTGCAGCAAGTTCTCTGTAAGAATACATAATGTGGCCTCGGTATTACGAGCCCTGCTTCACATTGGAAGCTGTCAGGTGCCGAACTCGTTAGTTCAGTGCGTGTTTTCTGCCCTGTCCCGCTTCATTCTGGAATTCATTGCCGTGATCAGTTTTTGGTCGCGTTAGCCTGCATGAAGTCCTTTAGGTTAACTCGTAATGGCTTTTTGTTGGATTTTCCTCGGTAGCCTTTCGACTTTTCAGTGCTGCTCAGTGCTTCATTTGGGCTGCACTTCCTGTCCGTGGTGGCTCGAGCGTGAAGTTTTGATAATAAATAAAGTTTATAGGTCCGCTGTGGCACCGAGCAGAAACAGAATTACTGTTTAAGCTTCTGTGGCGACCAAAGTTTTCGGTATGTGTTAAAGGTTTTTATACCATTAATGTTGACCCTTGCTATGCCACTTACAGTGGCTCTCTGTGCTATTTCTGATGTGCTCTCGGAGAGACTGAAGGGAATCAACAACGCGGGTTCACTTCCAAACCGATGTATTTATGATAGGCAAGTTCACAGATAATATCAGACAGACTTCCTCCCGTGTTCTGGAGCTAAGTCTGGTGGGTCTTGCAGCAGCTACGCGCCTCAGGAGGGGTACAGACTTTAACGAAGAAAGAACGCCAATGATACTCTGCGGGTCGCTTATATAGAAGACACATATGAAAGTTAGAACCGTTATGAGGCCAGCAGAAGTCTCAAGCCCTTCTAGTGATTAACCAAATTGGTCAGTTTAGACATGGCAACATTTAGCAATGTGCTATCGCCAGGATCCGGGACGAAGCCTGCGTTAACTCTAGAAGCTTATGACCAAAGGCACTTTCGGACATGACCTGAGGCTCAGCTTTCCAGCCTCTCTCTCCATGTATATTCTCCGCAAAACACATTAGACTGTCAGTTGAAACTAACAGGCGTTTCGAGGGAAAACCACTTTAGGACGGCACATTAGTTAGCATCACGTGTCTGTCAAAAAGTTCTGTTTTTGGCACATCGTTGTAGCGATTGTAGTACTTGAATGTTTGTTTCTATTTCTGGCCCCTGAGTCGTCTTTGCTCAAGAGCAGTGAGTCCGATGCCCTCTAGCCGATATTTGTCTAGCATATTTCTCAGCTGAGGTATCAATTTGGGCCCTGAAATTAAGCCATCGAAGCTTCACCCAAAATTGCAGAGTTGAGCATTGGTTTTGGCACTTTTAATTGCGTAGCAAGTTTTGGAAGCAAAGCAATTACGTTGAGGCTGGCAAAGACTCCATTTTACGGAGCAACTTTGAGTTTCTGGAAGCTTCAAGAGTGACCGATCAAGAGTCAGGGCATGAAATTCAAATCAGCGGGTTGAAGCCGGGCCACCTGCCACGAGTATCAAAGTAGCCAAGTTTCGTGGGTAATAAACTGAATGTCCTTAGCTTAAATCAAGAGGAAAGTTAATTGAGACCGTTCTTTTCTTTTTTTTTTTTTTACTTGAGTTAAAGACCTTAAGCGTAACGGGCATGGGCCGACCATTCAATGCTGATCCGGAGGTAGTTTGAGGTTTTTAAGCACGTTTTACGTAACATTTCTTTGACATGAACAATAATGGCGGTCGTGAGAAATGCGTGGTGCTTCGGTTGTATTACCAAGTTTTCCTGTAAAATACTTCTTTTTGATGTGTTCAGGCCTAGTTAAATGCCTTCCGGATCCATTTGTTCGAGTGAGGTATACTCGGCGGACTGGTGCTCTTCACGAGTTTGCCTTGGAACCGTTACGATGCCGTACGAGCCAGTATTCCCGTTCTTTTTTTCCATCATGTGTGGATGTTTAGAATGGTCTTGATGGCTCTGTCTTTGCTGGTGCTGGTATTGGCAGCTTTAAACGATCTGTACACAGAGCTATTCTGTGATATCGGATTTTCTTTTTTTCATTCCTTTGTTTTCTCCACCCGCTGGGCTGGTTCCGTGGGGGTTTGTTAACCTCATGGAGTTTCTCCGTTCCTACGTCGCCAGTCTGGTGTGATTTAATAATAATAATAAAAGTAGCTAATGATTTAAGACGGTTTGCATAGAGCCTACCAAAACATCACAAAAACCATCTTTTTTCTTTCCGTAACTTAATATTTTGACAAAAGAAGGAATTTTTGCGCTTCTGACATCCTAAAGCAGTGCTTAATTCATATTATTACACCCTGTTCTTTGAAAGCAATAGAAGAAAATATATTTCAGGGCTAAGTTAAGTATCTTTCGCAGAATTAGCATCATGAGTCGGTAAAATGATAGAAACATATCAGCCACTGTGTCCCTCACTCGCGCAGTCCCGTGTAGTATTCTCTTTCCGGAGTGTCATCACTGTTGTCTCCGATCTATCGTAAATAACTTCCAATAAATTAGCTGAGCCAGTTCGTCCCTCTCATCTATCGTATGCAAAAATTCGTTGACGCTTGCAAGTGAAAAATCCATAAGATGTACATCCAAGTATGCTTTACTTTTAAATGTTAGGAATGTTGGACGGGTTCTGCTAGTCACATCACAATTTATTTAAACATTTTAAAACTTAACTTAAAACTTGACTTAAACTGCGTTCAATTGGGACACGCTTAAATCGCTGCGAAAACTCAAGTCGAAGTGCACTTGAATATCCAACAGCGATATCCCAATGAAATATGCCCTTACTTTTGGCGCCTAATCAACGTGCACAGATGTAGTGACCAGAATTGAACATCAAATTCTAATGGGGTTGCACTAATTGTACTTTGCACAAAGGAATGATATTGCCTTTGGACTGTGCTTAAGAATATCTGACAATGAATCTGAGCGCTCTGTTTGATATTTTAACATTCATGCCAATTTGTTGCCGAAGTTGTAGTTTGTTTGTGATAGTTAGCCCAGGTCACGTTATTAAAAAGATAAAATTTCACTTATAACGAACTGGGTGAAAGAGTTACATTTTGACACATTGAGAATGAAAAGGAATAATTGAACAATTGGAGACAGATCAATAAACTGGCTTATAAGACATGAAGGTTACATGCTTATCTCTGTTCGGCTAAAGGTTGAGCCGATCGTCCCTACTTTAATGTTGGAATAAGTCATGTATGCATCAGGATGATTGGCGAGAATATCGTTTGGATCGCCACTGTCGGCAGAGCAAGGACCGTTCACTGCCCCAGGCGTGCTGGGGTCCACATCAGGGGGGTAAGGACCGTCCAGCCACAGCATGTGAGAACCAGGGTCAGACCACAATGAGAAACCCATCACAACACCTCGATCCAACGCCTCTCCTACAGCAGTCATGCCACCAACGTCTGGCGTATAGTCAATTCCTCCGAAGAAGTCGCTACTGTCTGCGCAGAAGCTATCAGAAAGTGAGTTGTAATCTTCCAGCCCAGGGTAGTTCACAGCTGCGTTGTCGAAGACGATCCCGTCCTGCACGTAAAGTCGCCGAATTTCAACAAGATCCCCGGTGTCGGTGCCGTCGTCTGTGATGAACTGAGTAACAACCGTGAAGGGCCTTAGAGTGTCCACCACGTAAGTATCATTAGCACCATAGAAATAGTGTTCGTTGTATTTATAGTTATTATATCCACAGCCGTACTTGTCGCAGACACTCGTCAGTCTGTCCTCGTCTCCACATTCTACTCCTTCGCACAGGTAGTATCCTTCGATGGAACAGCCGTGCGTTGTATAAGCTGTCGCCCAGCTGCAATGATCAAAGGCAATAACGGTAGCAGAATGAGAAAGATTGGTAGTAACTAAATATATCCAGTACAGGGTTGTCCAATATCTACGATATCGTGGATCACCTCACCCTTAAGTGGTAACCTGATGGCCGTTGGGAACTCTATTCGCTTCCTCTACAGCCTTTTCAGTTATCGAAAATTTGGTTTATTCAATGATAAGCTGCCCTCTTATACAAATATAAACATAATTTATGAGAAGAGGTAAGGTCAGCACAATAAAATCAAACATCTGATGAAAGCCTCATGTGTTACACAGGTACTATAGTCCTATAAGCAGCAGATAATGAATTTATTATAGAAACACTAAAATGCCTATTTTTAACAAAAAACTAAATGTTATCAGGAGCAGGCCGGGGCAGACCACAGTCACTCTGCTGCCACTTGTATCCGCTGGCCAGTAGTTATACTCATCTAGTTACAACACGTATGTACACAACGACATTGGTAATTTTTCTTCATTATGTACATTGTAGCGTCTTAGTTCAAAATACCAAAAGAACTCAAGATGCATTATTCGGATCTTTTCCAAAGATTCTCCTCATAGGCTCATAGCGTGAGTTTCAAAACAGAACACAGTTCGTCGTCTACAAGCAGGGTATATCATAATTAAATTGTTCTTATCCGGGTTCAGAATTCAACTCCTTAGTGCTTCAGTTAGTGAAGACTATGCTTGCTTACTCAAATTTATTATGGATCCGTGTCTAACATTGCTGTGAAAAACGATACTTACTTCCGCCAAGGAGGATATATCTTTACCGGGGTTTATTTTTCTGTCGTTTAGCAATATAGCTCAAAAATTATGGTCGGATTTCCATGAAATATGCAGTAACTGTTTAAAATATCACGAACAACAAATGATCAAATTTTGTGATGATCCGTCTGTCTGTTTGTCTCTGTCTATCTACCATTCGGTTTCCTAGAACTGTGAAACTGTGCTGCTTGGCGGGGTGCACTTTCGGGTTGCGACTCGTTACGGATGAGACAATAGTGCGAACTTACCTGTTTGCTTCCCAGAGATCCATTTCGAAGCAGCACACTCCCACATCAGACTGTCCGTCCACGTTGACTTGTCCCGCGAAGTATTTCACCCCATGTTTGCACTGCGCGTCACACTCGCCAAGCCCATATTTCGGTCCTGCTTTGTTTGTTGGATACCTGGACATTCCTCCGTCTTCTTCCATTTCAATCAGGATCAGCGCCGCGTTTGTCCCGCAGGGCAGAGTCGACATATCGACATCGAACGTCATTTCACGATTTTTCATATGGAACATCCGATATCTATCTTCAGTGGCTAGTAAAAAGCCACCCGAACCAGTTGTGTGGCTTGTGTGGTAAAGGAAATTTATTGTTGTGCCTTCAGATGTGATACCAAAATTTTCATATTCTTCTTGGGTTAGCCCTCCGACAGCGCAGTTTTCAGCGCAGGTTATGCCGTCTGGACAGAGCACGTGATCATATCCATCGCTCGTTGTGCAAGTTGTCTGACCGTTGTCAGCTACAGAGTAGAGCCATCGCCAGGCAGGGTTCATCACGAACGCAGTATTTTCGGTAACGCAACCAGTTTCATCGCAGACCTGTAAACAGAGACCGAAAAAATCACCGTTAGAGTTTCTGCACTATTTCTCGACATGTCTATTTTAGCCTGCTGTTACCAGTAGTACATACGATGTGTAAAGCTCCGTAGATTCTAGAATCTATCGTTTATCAAGTTTTTACCGTGTTTTTCCTCAAAAATTATGCTGTAAGGAATATAATTTTAAAGGCCTGTCTACACGTTATGTCTTTTGAATGCTTTCATTCATCGAATCGTCCGGATGTTTTGATGCGTCGTTGCAAACGCAGCTGTCTAGACATCACAAGAAGTTATTAAAATATTAGCCGTCAAATCAATTTCCTCGGTAAGTGTCCCAAGACAAGTTACAGGCATAAATTTGGAGTTAAATGAAACTTAGCCGTCAAATCATTTCCTCGGTAAGTGTCCCAAGACAAGTTACAGGCATAAATTTGGAGTGAAATGAAGCTTAGCCGTCAAATCAATTTCCTCGGTAAGTGTCCCAAGACAAGTTACGGACATAAATTTGGAGTGAAATGAAGCTTAGCCGTCAAATCAATTTCCTCGGTAAGTGTCCCAAGACAAGTTACGGGCATAAATTTGGAGTGAAATGAAGCTTAGCCGTCAAATCAATTTCCTCGGTAAGTGTCCCAAGACAAGTTACGGGCATAAATTTGGAGTGAAATGAAGCTTAGCAACAGTGCAATTTTTTGCTGTTTCTATGGCAAAATAATTCACTGGGAGGAGTGAGCGAGAGCACACGTTCACAACAGGAACATTTAGATCGGTCTTATTACGTATAACGTGGCTACACATTGATATTCAATGTTCGCATAGCACCACTAATAGCTCCAAAAAGCAATGGGTAGTTGATAGGTTTGATAGGTTTATTACACACAAACACATTTTATGTTACAAGTATTTGGTAAAGTAGTAATACTCTATAGAATAATGCATCTGCGTAGCCACTGAAAGTTTAACAAACTTTTTGGGCAACAT
>LQNS02278160.1:15719369-15735862 GCA_001587735.2 Parhyale hawaiensis
AGAGCGTGACACACACACACACACACACACCCACACACACACACACACACGTAGATACAAGCGTATTAATATATAGATATTTATTGATTATTTAGGTTGTTTTTGCGTAACAGACACGCACCCGGTCGGACAGTGTCTGTAAAATGTGGATCCAAGCTATGCCGTCGTTAACAGTTGCAGTCTTCCTCTCCTAATCTCAAAAACTACAGCATAGTTTTAAAAAAAGTATGGATTTAACATTCACCAGCTTTAACAACACCGTTCGGTAAGACAATTTAGATGTGGGGCACTGATTAGTTTTTTTTGTAAGTTAGTTAACGCGAATCGGATGCGACACTTACTGTTATATTGCTGTACCGCAAGCAGCGTATAGTAGCTGATATTTTTTTTAAGATTTTACGGAGCAATTGTATGGCTTCTAGGTGGTGAAGTGACAACGGCTCGGCATCGCACCAATGGAGGTCCGGGTTCGATTCCCCGGACGGCACGCTACGGATTTACACTGCGTGGAGCACTCCAGCATCGAGAAGGCCAGGCGAAGCACGGGGAGGGATCCCAAATTGACTCTCATCACTGACTGCTTCTCCTACTCTTCAAGCTACTTGATCTTCAAAATTCTATAATTACGGCTAAAAGAAAACCTCGATAGGTGTATCCACTGTACCCTGTATACGAGATAACAAATGATGTTTGTTTGTTTTCTGCGTAGTATGTATAGACTTTTACTTAGATATTACGGTAAATTTTTTCTTAAGGACCGGAAGAGGGTTACAAAGCATACTGTATGCAATCTAATGTATTTCCAAGTGCTGAGTCTGGATATCACCACGAGAGCCGTCAAAAATGTGTAGTTTTAGAGATATCTGACTTTGAAGTTCCCATTGTTTTTCAATGGGAAGAAAATAACGGGCGTCATATAGACCTGCCACCGACCCTTAGCAGGCCTATATGACGCGAGTACATACAGCATACCTTGTAACTCTCTACTGGTCATAGAGTGAAAAGTTTAGTGAAAATTTACCGATATTACTTCGCCGGAAGGAAAGAAATTTGTTTCTCTGATGGTTTAATGTTTTCTATAGAAATCTTGTTTAAAAGTTCTTTTATCTCGACGCTTAATCATACGCATCTGAACCATATTTTGTAGCAACGGTTTGAAATTATAGAGGATAGCAGGTCATTGGTAGTAGAGAAAAAATATTGAAACTAGAACGCCTCGTGGCAAAAGACCATCACAGGCTGTGCGAGAAAATTTCATCGCCGTAATTTTTATATCCAGCTAATCCTAGTTTTTTTGGGGAGTGGGTCACATCGAGGACAGCCCACCGGAGTCTCTGCAAAAAAAAAAAAAAAAATAAAAAATAAAAAAAAAATCATGAGCATAACTTAACTCGTTCTACCTGTTTTTGGGCGGAGAGCAAATTTCATCGCCGTCATTTTTATGACCAGCTAGTCCTATTTTGTTGGCATGGGTAACATCGAGGGCAACCCACGAGCCTCCCTGTAAAAAATTATGAACATGGATCGAGTTAACTCATTCGACCATTTAATGGGTCGAACCTAGTGTGCTTGCGCAGCTTTTAGCTGCTGTGGCTTACTGGTAGAGTATCGGCGTGGTAATCTATAGGTCCCCAGATCGAGTCCTGGCTCGATACTTTGTATTTATTTTAGTAAAACACAAGAGTGGACGGATGAGTCCCCTGTCTGGATAATTCCGGGTGTTGACGGGACGAAAAACTGTAAGATCGTTAAAGTTATTAACTATTCAAGGTAGACGGATGAGCTCCCTCATATACACGTACGGCTCTGTATTAATATGTTCGCCAGATTGCAGCGGGCAGCGCAAGCACACGAGGTGCTTACTGGTGGCTTACTGGTAGAGTATCGGCGTGGAAATCTCTAGGTCCCCAGATCCAGTCGTGGCCTGATGCTTTGTATTTATATATTTAAATATATACATATGTCTGTCCACCCAAAAAGTGGCGGAAAGAGTTGAGCACCGTTCATAATTTTTATAGAAAGTTTGGTGTGTTGACCTAGATGAAACCCGTGCTAAAAAAGTAAGACTAGCTGGTCATAAAAAATTACGGCTTTGAATTTGCTCCACCATAGCAGATTGACTTACGCCACTAGGCGTTCTATTTCTTTCTATGTTGTTATTATTAAAGATTTGATCTATGGAATTGAGGCTGTACCCTAACCTCTTTCATAAAAAAATGACTGCTTTGAATTTGCCCCCACCGTGATGGTTTGGCCACGAGGCGTTCTAGTTTTTTTATTGGATAGGCTTTGAGCAATAATTAATCAGATGAAAAAATTCCTTGTCATACGTTATACGCTATAGACTTGAAACAGTTGACTATAGGCTATGGACAATAAGTTATATTATACTGTGTTGAACAAACGCTTTTTATGTAATGTTCAACATTTTATTGTTTATGCACTGTGTAGATTTAGGAGAGATTTTTTTAGTGCGTAAATTAGGCTAGACATTTACATTTGAGCTCTAACTTTTCCGAGTTTTTTTTACGTTCTGGACTAAATGAGAAAAGTAGTACTCCTGCACTTTGCGATCTAAAAAATGATTTGCTTGTCTCTACCTCTGGAAGTGTTGCCTAAATTTAGGTGCAGAAGACTATCTAAGTAGTCCCGCAGCAACATAACAAAGGCGCTTCGATGCTGGACTTAACTTTGTTTTTATGCGGTTAAGCTGTTGATTCTATTTGATTGTCTATAAGTATTTATTTATTTATTCATCAAACACTTGTGCTAGCCTAGCTTAGGCGGCACCACCCCCTTGTACCCTTTGTGCGTTTGTCTATAAAAGGCCCTAGCGACTATGCCGGCCAGCTCAGAGACCCGCTGGAGTTATACGCGGGACGTAGGTACCCTATCCCCACGCCCAGCAGTGTATTATCTGTGTGTCAATCCAACACACAGTAAACTGTTTGCTACTACACCGTAGTCTCCATACCCTTTCCTTTGAGAAGCCATGACATGGTGACGATCGAACGAACCCGACCCAATACATTTGCAAGGTAGTTACTATCGCCTACATACACAGGCATATAGAAAGACCGGCTATCACATTGGCTATCACACACTCGTTTGACCTCTCCAAAGACAAGCCCTCAGCTATTGTGACGACCAAGTAGCCTAAGTAAGATACTTCACTTGAGTTGCGTAACCAGCAAAAAATATCAGTGCACAGCACATCGGGCTCTCGATTAAAGGAAATGCTCCTCAATGAATAAAAACTCTTTTCGTAGCTTATGTTTTATTTACAGCGTAAAATTACTTTGGCTACTGATCATTCGAAAAACCAGGGCTCAGATTAACTCACGTTACAACATTGTGGGACTCAACTTTGTGTGACCCATAACACCTTTACAATCCGAGAAAAAGTGAATTGACGTTGGACATGGAAATAACATGTATATCTATCACGTGTAAGACACAGTACGCCTGGCCAATGCAACGGTTCGTTATATGCAGCTGCGGCTGTCAGTTTCCCGCACGTACAAATCCATTGATGACCTCGCCCTTCTCGAAATCCGGCCCCCTTTTATTTCAAAGACTCGAAATTTTTCCGCTTCGATATCTGCTACAATAGTGCTTTAATTTGTTTTCAGGAGCATTTATATGAGTCTTTGAAACATAATTGCATTGAGTAAAAAGCTATTCTAAATTTGTTTGAAATTGAAGTAGTCATTGCTGGAAAATAGACAGACAATGGCTAGAAAACGCTGAAATGAAAATAATGTTATATATTCGATCATAGGAGAATGCTAAAATGCTGAATAATTTTAAAATAGCCATAAAACGGTGTGTCCCAATCGCACTGTACAGGGGTAATCTGTTAAATTCTCTGTACCAACGCAGCGAAGAGTTCTTTCTCTCTTGTTTGTTACCTGTGCTTCTGTGTGAGATTGATCTGCTCAATGCCATTCGTGTCTGCAGGTGTAGGCTGAGTGTATCTATTTATTCTCATGTGCGTGGCAAACAATATTTGTGACTGGGCCTTATCGCTAGGTTGAACTTTGGCTACTTTGTTTGTACTTGTGAGCTTGTAAGCGTATTTTGTGAACCCATTGTGTTCTTAATAAAAGTTATTTATTTATTTATTAGACTCCAAGGTCTTCCCATTCGAAGGGTATTGCTGGATAGAACAATTTCTTGAAAGCTTCTAATGATCGTATGCCATGCAATTGGAAGCAGAGACTCGGGTTGGATAAGCGCTCTGGAAATATCACATTAAAATATTCACATTTACTTTCTCGGGGCAAAAACTGCAGGTACTTACAGCTGCTACGACAATATTGTAAATACAGAAGAAACTTCGCATCGAGTTGCTAGGTAAACCTCAGAAATGAACTTGAAAGTTGTAACTTTGAGATACAGTGTAGGCGCGACTTTGCAAGCTTGTGTATATAGCTGGATAAACCTGGGTCAAGGTCACAGCTGTTTAGGTTTTCTCGGTCTTAGATCAAAGATATTCTGCGTTTTCCTAAGCTTTTTGGGGTGTCCCTAAGGCCCGCTGCAGACGACAATCCTTTCGACTGGACGTCCAGTGGATTCGCTGCGTATGAAAGTAAGCTCGTGACACATGACAGTGACTTCGAGAGGCATATCGGTCGCAAGACACCGGTGCAGCACGCTGTATTTGTGTCGCAGAAACGCAAGTCTTCGGGTTGACCGCAGCTCGCGTATTTTTGCTGATATTAAGAGTTTCACGCACTGAATCACTCGAAGATGTGTAGAGAATAATTGCTGAGATGGCAATCGAATTTTAATTAATATTGAAACATTTATCACTGAAGTTTACAGAATTTATTTGAGTCACCGTCTTACAACTTGTGTGGCGGTACTTGGCAACTGTAAACACACCGTGTTTCCCATTCTCTACAAGACCGATTATTCATTATTTCTTTATAAAATGCAGTTACGCAAATGCAATAGTGACTGCTATACACCATTATCTTTGTTTTGTTTTAATTAATAATAATACTACACTCTATGCACATCGTCGAATTTTCAATTTATTTCTGAACAAGCTTCAGGTGCAGCTGACTCGGTCCTCTCTATCGTGTGAATGGTCGAGATTTTCAGTACTGAGGCAAAACATCAGTCGAGACTCTCATTTTAAGGCCATAAGACTGTCATCTGCAGCGGAACACAGCCTCATGGAATGTTTATTCGATGACAGTTTACTTCAAAGTCTCAACGTGGTTTAGCGTAAGAAAACCACTGTACCAGTATGTGTAAATAGGATAAAATTTAACGAAGGAAGCTGATAAAATTTACGTTTATCTGGGATTGTGTCATCGAAGTAGGAGGCTGTCGAAGGTACAGTATTAACCACTTTATTAATAATCGTATTACAAAAAATGCTCCCTTTGAAGAGCATATAGTACCAAAGAAGGCATCCAAACAAATGAGTCAATCCATGCATTTTGCGAATAGTTTTTATTAAGCGTTAATCAGGAAAACTTTTATAGCAACTGCCTACTGATGCAGAAACTTGCTGGCAAATCAAGATGAAATTTGCTTCTCCATGCCTGTTTTCAGCCAATTCAAGATATTTTGAAATTTGAATCGACTGCATGTAAACGGTAGCATTCAGAATTACCACGTATAGCACCTTGAATGAAATTGAACATACTTGTAATGTTCGTTAAAATTGTAGTCTTCCATACAACTCATTTGACGTTTTTTTCAATAGAACCGTCCTTGTATTAAAATGAGAGATACCAGATCATACATTAGCACCAATCCTACCATGAGCTTATTACACTCTACTATATGTCGATCCCAGTGTACCAAATTTCAGGTTAGAGACAACGAATGCAGTGTCTGGGTAATTTGCAAGGATGTCATCAGGATCACCAGAGTCGGGGCCGCAAGGTCCTTTCAGTGCTCCAGGGGCGGTGGGATCAGCATCTGGAGGGAAAAGACCATCCAGCCACAGCATATGTGAACCATAATCAGTCCACAGTGCAAACGTTAATACCACTCCTCGATTCAGTGCTTCTCCCATGTTGGGCACACCGCCAACGTCCGGCGTGTAGTCAGTTCCTCCCGTGAAACTGGCCCAGTCTGCGCAGAAGTCATCAGACAGGGAGTCGTACATTTCCAAGCCCGGGTAGTTGACAGGAGCGTTGTCAATGACGATGCCATCTTGCACGTACACTCGTCGAATTTCCACAAGATCTCCGTCGTCAGTACCGTCGCTTGTGATGAACTGCGTCACCACCGTGAACGGTCTTGTTGTATCCACCACATAAGTATCATTGGCTCCATAGTAGTAATGGTTGTTGAGCTCAAACGTCTGGAAGCCGCAGCCATACTTGTTGCATACACACGTGGACACATCCTCGACACCGCATTCTTCTCCTTGGCAAAGGTAGTATCCTTCCATGGAGCATCCGTGAGTCGTGTACGACGTTGCCCACCTGCAAGGTATCAAATGCTGTAATTATAATTTTCACGTTTCAGATCGACTTGTTTGTACCGATCGCGTTCCAAAATATGAGCTTTCAACATCATCTCTATTAGTTTTTTTACGACATTTAACGCAGAGGGAGTTTATTTTCTGAGAAATGTACTCGGTGTTAATTTGGTATTCCGGGCAAATTTGAGTTACTCGAACCAAAGACGTAGTTTGTTTTCCCGTTTACCTTAATAGACTGGCAGCCTATTTGCCGCAAAGCGCCAATGCAGATAACTGGAGTGTTCATTAACTTAACGACGTTAACGGTAATTATCCTTCTCTTTGAGGTCTCGTAAGCCAGAAAAATTATTGTGTATTTCTTTACAATGACATTATAGAGGTTTCGTGCGTTAGTGTAAGGTTACATACGTCAGTTGTTCGCTCATGGCGTAGCTAGTACCTACGGTTTGAGCAGACTGAGTAAAACTCAATAACAATAAAAACTAGCAGAGCTCCTGAAACCAAGTATACCCAACAGGGAAAATTTCAAATATGCATAATTTCAGGAAGAGAATATCCAAAAACTTTGTATCCGGCACCATCTGATACGACTTAGGGTTACGTATATCCGACGTAACAGTGCGTGACAAGTAGTATATGCAATTACACATCTTAGTGCATATGCAAACTAGTGTGAAACTACATAATATTCCATAGTGTAAGAGTGTTAGCTATGGAAAATACCTTAAAAATGTAGGAGAACAGAGTACAACTTGTTCTCTCGAAACAGAAAATAAACTTGAAACGGAGACACCATCTCTGTTCTTGTTTTAGTGTTTCTACAACTTTATCTACATATACATTGTCACATGAACTCAATAATTACCTAGAAAATTGAGAAAAGAATATTGGCCCAAACGTTCGCTCGTTTTTTAGTATCAACACTCCGATTTTCTGTTAATTGTTGCAGTATTTATTTCTTTGGATACTGCATTCGGGAAAGCGACTACATTTACGTCAGTCGGAAAAACTGTCCCGAAGTGAGAGGTTCAAACATTTTTGTTCGCATTTGAGCTCTTACCCAGTCAGAAATATTCGTCGGCAGCACCGGTAGTTATCGGCGTACGCAGGAGTTTATGAGCGATTATGAACGGGTGACCGATTAAAATGTTTTTCAGCGGTTTTCCAGCTGAAATATCTTGAAAGACGCCCCTAGATTACAAAGGTCGATTTTTTCCTGCACAATCGCCTAGCCTGATGAGCGATTATCACCTATTGTCGACGAATTAAGTTTTTATTTTTCACCATATAACGTATGTATATATCGGGGGCCAGAAGGGCGGGCTGGAGCCCATGCACCGTTTCAATAATGAAACAAACCCTTACAAAAGTAATTTTGACTAAAGTCCCTCCATAATCGACCAAAATACTGTTGTATGACGATAAGTTTGAGTGCGAAATACCTGATAATCCTTATTGTAGAATACAGGTAAAGCTGCTATTTCATACGGCAGTGGTATATTTTTCCCGTATGAATTAGGTGACAAATCGTACGAACTAGCTTCTTCAGTTACACAGATAAGTAACATTTTCCAATTTTCTTGTAAACCAAAAAACAGAGATTGACATTTTATAGGAAACTATGTTAATCATTTTAGTTCCAAAAATGGTCGATAAATACATTCAACAGTTCAGATGATGGGGTTTATTATTATAACTAGTGCACCAAACGCAACCCTTTCGTTGAATAAGTCACAAAAATATGTATTTGAAAACTTCTTACCATCCTATCGAAAATGTTCACAATACTTCAAAATTCACAAAGTCCACGAAGTTCACCAAGTTCACCAAGTCCACAAAGTCCACGAAGTTCATCAAGTCCACATTGTCCACCAAGTATACAAAAGCAACCAAGTCCACAAAAGCCCTTGACCAGGCCTTCACTAATTGGCCGGGAATTCTCGGGTTCGTATCCTGGATACGGTTTGGCAAAAAGAAAAGTTGGGGGCCTTGGAATTTTTTTCTTCAGTATTAGACAGGGAAAAAATAAGGCTTCGGACAGACGGACGGGGGACGGACGGACGGACTGACAGACAGACGGCTCTCTTATTATAGCATAGATTGATGGGTACTGCTGCGTTTTACATTAAACTAAATGACTGTTTTGGAAAGTAGTAATTTTATGACAGCGTAAGCTAAATTGACATGAAAGAGACATTCTGTTTTTATTGGAAACAAGAATTTGAAGACTTTACTACTTTTTATGGAACGTAAGCACGGCAAAAAACTATAGCAACATATTAAGTAAATGAGGGTGCCGTTACTGCTAAATAGTAAAAATGATAAAGCATTTTCAGGAATGTAAGCCCTGAAATAAGTAAAAAAAAAAAAATAAACGCATTATTTGAGATCAGAGCATGTGACCTAGTTTTTAGCAAAACTAACTTTCGTATGAAATAGGGACCGTATGAAATAAAATCGTATGATATATCAACTTCACCTGTAATTGTTTTGCGTATTTTCAGTTATTTCTTTCCTATTAGTGAATTGCAATACTTGGACGATATGCATGGACATTAATCATCTCTACATTATTTTTGTACCTTATTTGCTAATTTTTTCGACGCTTTGCAAATTTAGCGTAGTTACGCACTGTTATTGAATACCTTTCGTGTTCCTTGTTAATCAGTATAGAAATAATTCATTGAATATAACCATCTTTTTGTGTTAAATTTTACAAAAAAAGTATATCCCCATTAGGTCTATTTAATGATATTTAATCTTGCAGTAGATTTAGGGTTACGTTTCCTGATGCGGAGGATAAGTTGACTGAAGTAATGGGAGATGTTAAAGGATGGATGGAAGCTAAGCAGTTAAAATTGAATGAAGATAAGAAAGAATGTTGATTTATTGGAAAGTAAAATGGTCTGAGGAGACTTGGAGCTGCAACTGTGCGAGTACATGGCATCGATGTTGAAGCGAAGATTGTGGTTTGAGATTTGGGCGTCTTCATTGACTGTCATCTCTCAGTTCATGATCAAATCAAAGCTGTTTTGAGAGCAACTGGATAAGGAATATTAGCTTCATCAAGAAATATTTGGATGAAAAAACCATAAAAATGCTTACCCATAATTATATTATTTCCAAATTAGATTATTGTAACTCGCCATGCTATGGACTACCTAACTTACTACTGAGAAAACTCCAAAATGTCATGAACAGAGCGGCCAGATTGGTCAGAGGTCTACCTCGCCGAGATTTACATTGGCTACAAGTAAAGGCAAGAATTGTCTACAAGATATTTCTTATGACTTACCAAGCTCTACAATTTAAGAAACCAATAAATATTAACGATTAATGAGAGATTTTCAACTTGACACTTCGATGACTTTGTGACATTGTGGGGTTCGTCATAAACTGAGTGAGCTGAAAAGCAATTTGGATCTCGGCATTAGAGCTCTTGCGACGAGTGCACCGAGACTCTATAATAAGCTACCTGAACACATTAAAACATTGATAATCTGCAGAATTTTAAGAAGAAAGTGAAATCTCACTTATTCAATGAATGTTACAACTTGGACGAAGAGTGTATCACACAAGATTATAGATGCTGACTGATCTGTATGAGGAAAGCTCCGGGAGCACTGCGTCGGCAGCTGAGCGCGCGCGGGGCCTTGAACACTACTCACAAGTTAACAAGTAATGAGTACGGTTGAAACTTCTACATGGTTACGTTGCTGATGTACGTTCCTTAAATCTACGAAGTACCTATAAATAACTCAATTCTATCTTAGAGTTACTGAAGTTGTATAGAAACGTACTTGAGCTGGAATAGCTGGTTCAAGTACCAGTTCTATACGACTGAAGTTAAAAAATCCAGACCGTTGTGAACTGCAGGCCTAACACAGTAATAGGTTCGTTCATCCTATCCCATTGTTTTTATTTCATATGTTACAACAGTTTTTGCCATAACACCTACGTAAATAACCATGTCTGTATGGTGCTGGAACTATAAGGCGAATTATGTTATAAACAAAATATCGCTGTTCTCGAAGAAAGGCCGCCTATAATTAAGGGCGACGTTTAAAGCAAAGTTTGGAATATATTCGCCTCTATAAGGATGGCTCTTCGGCTGAAAGCGACGAAGTCGCCACTCTTGTTAGCTATAGGTGGGAAAAGTAGACATACCCCGACGATACAGAGCCGATAAATACAGGCTATTTTAAGACTTTGGAAGCCTATTGATACCGGTAATTACCGCCGCTTCCCAAGACTATTTCTGACTAGGTCAAATGAAGGATCAGGCACTATCAGCATCTTATGTGTTTTACTGCACAAAAGGAAAGAAGAAAGCGAAAACTGGCCTTAAGATTTACAACGTCTATGGAGAGACTGCTTTTTTCATAACTGGTATGCCAGAATTTGCAAACTCGTCTTCGATCAGAAACATTTGTTCAAGAGATGCACCTCGCTCCCGCAGGCTTGAAGAGACTGACATCTGCCAACTGAGAGCTAAAGTCGAACAAGACTGCAGTCTAATAACGGGCAAAATCTCAGACATTCTCTACATACCCAAAATAAGAATAGAAATGAATTTCCACCTAAGAAAATGAACAAACATTTTACCATCCCCATATTGTCACCGAAATCTCTTGGTGACAATGACTAGAGTGGAAACGTCTAGTTGCAATAATCATAATTTGGTCCAGCACACCAAATTTAGTTTCCTGGATTCAATGTCTCGTAGCCATAAATAGGATCCTTGTTGAGACGGAACTACAAAATGCTTGGTTACTGTCACCGAAATTTGGTAAATGTAACTGAAGAGCTCTCGTGGCGTAGCATTTATATGGACGATGTATTCTTTCACAAAATGTTTTGCTACAAAACTATTTTACCTGTTCACACTGGGGTTAAGTGTTGACAGTGCTTCGCAAGTTAGATGGTCCTTCCCCTATTGGCTCAGTATATAATTATTATTATATTTTTTGGTACGAATAAGTTTATGATACTAACTTCGTATTCCTCTCTTACAAATATTTTGAATTGAATAGTAAGGCTTTGAACTAAATAAAATTACCTCTTCTCTAGCTGTATAACTTACCTGTTGGCTTCCCAAAGATCGAACTCAACACAGCATACTCCATATTCAGTGCTGCCATCGACGTTGATCTCACCCGCAATAAAGGTGCCTCCTAGACCGCACTGGCCATCGCAGTACCCCATACCATACTGGGCACCAGCTTGATTAGTTGGATATGACGCTGTCCCGCCGTCTTCTTCTGCTTCAATAAAGTAAACCGCTGCGTTCATGCCACAAGGAAGTTCAGACATGTCGACATCAAACGTGATTTCGCGATTCTTCATTTTAAACATTCTGTAGTTATTCTCAGCGGTTATCAAGTATCCTCGAGACCCTGATGAATCATAGTTGTATAGCATTGTGAGCGAAGTACCATCAGCTGTGACGCCGTATCCAGCATAGCCTTGTTCATCGATAGCTGCTAGGGCGCAGTTTTCTGCGCAGGTCACGCCGTCAGGACAGATGTCAGGGTCGTAACCGTTATCACCCCTGCAACTGGTTTGGCCGTCGGCTGCGGAGTAGAGCCACCTCCAATTGGCATCGAGTACATATCCGGTGTCTTCACCCTGACAGCCTGTGTCATCGCACACCTGGGAAACAGTTTCGTATGATTAGCCTAATTAGCTGCTTGCTCCATTCCAACTTCACCCTGTAAGGCATCATTTCTAGGCAACAACAATGGAATTAATGGGTGGCTTAAGAACAATATATGGAAACGTTCCAGTATTTGTATGCATGTACAGTAGGTATCAAAATGACGCGTCACAGCTTATGGATCCAAGATACGATGCTGCAAGATTTTAATGCTGTGCTGAAAGGTAAAGTCAACTTGACCCCACCCCAACTAGGAAACCCACAAGCACTGGTTTGAACTGCAGATATAGACCAACAGGCCCCAGAGAAGTCTATGGCTGCAGTCGTCCACAGATCGTCAAGAGCTATGGCGCCAATGACGAATATCTGCGCCCCCGACCCTCCCCATTCTAGGAAAGATCAATAAACCAACAGCAGTACCCAGGCAGGATGTTGACTGATCACGTCAAGCGCCACGAAAAACTTGAATGCTTGGTAGGCAGGTTTGAACCTGTGGATTAGAGAGCCTGTGTCAGTACCTTTAGTCTGCTGCTACTGCGGATCTGAGAAGCTGAAAGGAATGCCCATAAAATAATAATACTAATGATAAGGCAACAAGCATAGATCACACGATACAGTGTAATATATGCTCCAAGAAACTACGGCGCTATAACTGAACTACTCACTCTCCGAAATTGGTCCGAACTTTGATCTTCATAAACACTTAAAACTTCCCAGCTTAACCGTTTATAGTATTGAATATCTGAAATTATCTTCGCTGAAGGCAATATTCATAATGTAAGGTCCATATTGTGTGGTGCGAAGAGGTGAATATTGCCCGCAGAATCCCTACGTTGACAATTTACCTTGCTTACTCCCAAGCACATTCCTATCATCACCAGTCACAGTTTCTCTTGTTCCAGGTCCGAATGCTGAGGAGAGATATTTTAACGAAGCTATGTCTTCTAGCTTCAGGACCCATTGGGTATTCTTTTAAATAATCAAGTATGATGTAGTTTATTCTCCAAGTCATCAATAACAGCCATAGCTGGCACGATAACGAAAAAACCGTAGCGCGATAACCAATAATCGTAAACCGAAAACCGCTAACGCGATTACCGATAGTCGATGACTTTTGAATCAAGTTATCGCCGATACCGATATAGATCGATAACCGATAAATTCTCGTACAAACGAAAACACATTGACTATTTCAGAAATGATATCACTAATCAAGCTCTTTATTTGGAATTATTTCAGTTTATGATTTATTTAAAACTTTAGATGGTAATCACTTAAAAATCAAATGTCCGTTTCATTCGCCGTAAATAGCCCCCAGGGCTATATTCTTCTGACAGGCCCTACCCCTGCTACTCTATATTTGGGCCTCACGCACCCAAGGGTCCCAAGTGCATTTTCGGCTGGGGATGTTACATCTGGCTGTAGTTCCTTCTGACGAGGTTAGTTTTGTAAAGTTAGGTAGGTTCTCTATTTCCCTTTCTATTCCACGAGGTTTACTGTCGATCGAGATGGTTGACCTAGTTCGCGGGACTAATCTAGTCTCTTTCGTGTGGAAGGCCATAAAAAAGGCCTTCCACTTGAGTGTATCTTGTATCTTCGTATGCTTTATGCCTTTTCCCGCCAGTAGTAGCGCACTGAGCCAAATTGAGTTCTTCCGGCCGGAATTAATGCTGCGATAAAATATTCCTACTGATGACGTAATAATAAAAATGAAATTTACTGTTGAATATACCTAACTAACTTCGCTTTAAATATACAGCTTCTAGTGGCCCGAGCCGTCATTATAAATGACGGCAGAGAATTAGTACTCCAGAAAAACCCCCGTTGTTTTGAAAGGCCCCGCCAAGCCGGGAAAGTTTCACCGGTTGCTACGCCCATGAATGCCTTCCTATCTTATTCCTATGGAGCGTGACAGGAAATATACATAGTTTCACGGGCTCGCTACGCCCTTGAATTTCTTTGTATCTCGTTCCCACAGAGCGTGGCAGGAAAATATAAACATACTAGTGGTCCGAGACGTCACTAAAAAGAACGGCAGAAAATTTGTATTTCACCGAAACCACCGTTATCTCCTGTGCTTTCTAATTCTCAAAGAGTTTCTTAAATGAAAATTCAGCATTGCTATTACTAAAACTTCACGCTTGAGCTCCCACAGACAGGTAATACAACCCAAATGAAGCACCTTGCAATACCGGGAAGCCCAAAACGCTGCTAAAGGAAATCCAGCAAAAAATATTAACAGCTGACTTAAACGCCTGCAGGCCAATACGATTTAAAGCCAATGCCGGGAACAAGTTTCAAATCTTAGTCGACCAGGGCACGAAACACCGACCGAACTGATTAGTTCGACATCGAACATCCTCCAATTGAAAGAGTGCACGCAGCACGAGTCTCTCCCAAAAACATTGAGGGCAGGGAGAGAAGAATACAATCAATGCCTCTCATTATTGCACACCTTATAAAACATATATAGCTCGGCTACTCTTCTCCTGTGGGACAGGTTCACCAGGTCATTATCAGCGCGCAGCCTGCTCACTGAACGAACAAGTCGGTCTAACAGACGCAAGTGAGTGTCAGCAGCTGAAGCCCAGACCGGTGAGCAATACTCTTAACACAGGCAACAAAAAACATTAAAACATCTACGGACAACCTGACTGTCACCAAACACGGAATTCACCTTACGCATTATCCCAATCTTAGTGGAAGCACGTAACACCAACCTCCTAATATGTGGCTCAAAAGTAAGCTTCTCATCAAAGACAACACCAAGAATCTCCAAGGAGCTAGACTCCTGAAGCAAAGTGTCATCAATCTCCAGTTGGGGATGCTGCGGTACAAGTGTCCGAGACTGATTGATAATCATAAACTTGGTCTTACTGGCATTCAGCTTCATACTCCAGGCCGAGCACCATGCACTATTGCGTGACAAATCCCTTTTCAGAGACTGAGCGACAGCATCACGCAGGCGAGGAGCAGGTATAACAGCTATCAAAGTGGAATTGTCGGCATAGTTAATCATCGTGTTTTCAAGCGAAGAAAACATGTCACTAGTATAGAGAACGAACAACAGCGGGCCAAGTACACTGCCCTGAGGGATGCCAGACACCACCCCAACTGAGGCGCTCAAAACGCCGTCAATGGACACACTCTGCGTTCGCTCAGAAACAAAATCGTGAATGATTGACAGAACCCTGCCACGCACACCAAACGACTCCAGCTTGTATAATAGGCATTCTGCCTCGAAACTAGGCGAGCTCAGGTCCCTCTGTTAGATTCGCTTGAATTTCTTTCCATCTTATTCTCAAAAGCAGGTGAGCTCTGGTCCCTCTGTTAGATTCACTTGAATTTCTTCCTATCTCATTCCCATAAAACGTGACAGGAATAATATAAAGATGTTTATAAATGAAAAGAAAACACGACGTGAATTAATACAAAGCAGTGATATTTCCACAGAGGGAAGACTAGGGACACGTAATTAAATTTTAGTTCTATTTATCGATAGAAATGATAAACCCATGTAAGAGGACGCCTTCACAAACTAGATCAACGCTTATAAAGTACATATGAGCATAGTAACTCGGGGCAAGAGTCGAAGAATAGAACAAGACGTCAGAAGTAGGACCGAATAATCCTTTGAAACAAAGTAGCATGACAAAATATTTCTGGAGGTTAACCTAAGGCTTAAGCCGGGCTCATATTAGCAACTTTCCCCGGCACTTTCAGCCTAGAGTCAACTCAGCTCACGCGATTCCGTTGTGACGGCACAGTTTCCACTCGATCATGAACCGTAGAAAATGGTAGCCCCGAGATTTTGTATTATAACAGGTGCCAACTGTATAGTGGATGTCGACTATCATTTCTAAATCTGAACGAGTTTAATTTCGCATAGATTTATACTTTAGCAATTTAGCGCGATCTCCGATCTCAATGAGGGCTTATTAATCGATGCTAGCTGAATTGGCTCTATAAAAACAGCGCCGACAAAAGCAGAAAGTGTGAAGGTAATTCAAGTGATGAACCCAACTTACGGTAACCCATAAACGTGCCACTGCGGACGCGCCTCTCATAAGGTAAAATCAAGTAAACTTAAGAGCACCCTTCAGTCGGAAACCCATACGCACTATTTTGTGGTGCAGATATAGGCCAATAATTGGCCATAGAGGAGTATGTACGGCTGCAGTTGATCAATGGTAGTTGAGAAATATGGCGTCATCAACGGAAAGTTCAAAGACCAACGCCTGCTCTCCACGCCTTACCCTCCCATTTAGTGCTGCCGTAGTACAGAGCTGAGCAGCTCGTGCAAGAAAAGGCGTAAACAACACTGGACCGGAGGTTTGTGGGAGGCTTATCTTTGAATTTAAAATAGGATCCTAACGTAAACGTATT
>LQNS02278160.1:15738294-15780827 GCA_001587735.2 Parhyale hawaiensis
AAAGGATCAATGAAGAAAAGAAGAAAATTAAGACGCAAATAAGAGAAGAGGAGATTCCGCACCGGCCTAGAGGCATTAGGCAAACGTATAGGTTATTGCGTGAATTCTTCACGCACGGGTCCACTAGTTATATAGATTCCCCGCCACGTATCCTAGATACCTTAGGATAAGGTTTCAGTATATCTAAGTTTTTCTGTTCGAGCGAAAACTGGTCTGTCAAAAAAAAAAAAAAAATAAATAAATAAATAAAATAAAAAATTAACAGCTAGTGGGAAGAAATAATTTTGTGTACTGCCCCGTGAAAAAAATTATCGCTTCACGTGTGCTTCGATCATTCATCACCTGAGAGCAAACATATGTTGCGATGCACGGAGAAAGGGATAAAATTCAGATTCCATGGCCTTGATAAGAGAAGCTGTAGATATCTTCATTGTTTCGATGTAAGGAATTGTTGTAAGTAAAAGATGCATTTAGAAAAGAGATGATTTCACTTTTGCCATCTCCTGCAACTTGATCATCGATCTCCATGAAAAACAACTTGATTACAAATTCTGTAACCAGGTATTTTTTCACCTATTTCGTTAAGATATGGACAGGAAATCAATACACGAAGTGTTTCATTCATTAGGATAAGATTTGAGAGATTTATGATGGTCCCAATGTCGTCGAAATTACAAAGACCGGCTTAGCGGTCTGCAGCTTTATCGTCCCCGCTGTTGCTGCAAGTTGTCACCAGGTTGGCTCACCGCAAGAATTTTTCTATTTTGTTTTCCATTAGGGTATTTATCTTGGATTTTCCAAAATTTTTCTCATGCGTTCGTATAATTTACAAGCGCCAATGCCCTTGATGCGCAACTTCGAAGGCAATACAGTGGCAAAGAGACACTCCTCATCGTTGCAGCAGACTTTTTTTTCAAGCAGCAGGTAGGGCGTTTATAATGAGCTCTTAAAACCGGAGATTTCTCTTACTCACTAAGTCGACTAGTTTTTTCTGAGTCCAATGAGGATTGGGATAAGGCAACCTAAGTAATGTTGTTTCTCCCCTTAAATGTGGTCCAATGCGTTTGCGACGAATGCCATTACCAGATCCCTACTTTGTTCCGGTGCCAACAGCTCGCTCAGAGATAAGTCGAAAAAGTATCGATTCTCAGCATTTTACGATGAAACCTATCGACGACACCGATATTTCAAAACATTTTTATCGGATAACTAAACACGCAATTTCGTTATCGCGATGACGTATAGTCGATACTTTATTGCCGATACAAACAGCTGCATCAATTTGACACCAATTTGTTCCGACAATTAGCAGTTTACCGAAGTGTGCTCTTATTAGTGACAACGTTACATCACAAACCTGTTAAAAAATATTTTACCCTACATTAATTGTTACCTACTGTAATATAAAGATATTTCCCCAATACTTCCACCTTCTTGACTGCCACATAAGCCAGACCAGCGCGACATGTTTCCTATCTGTTCTATTAGCATTTAATAAGTTGTAAATTCAACTAATTAAAATATGACAGGATATTTGTTTTGCTCAATTTATTATTTACAGACTCACCTCCAGAGTTAGTGGTGGATGAAACTCGTCACCAGATCCAGGCTGTTGACAGAGAGCAAACCCTGCCAGAGCAAGGGTTAACAGAAAGAGACGCACCATTCCAGCGAGATATTGACTCTCGATTTCACCTTGGGCGTGTGCTCTTTTGTACCCTTTTTGCGGCGAAGCAGCTGTTCTGAATCTCACGAGTCGCGATTACACTCATCAGTGCACCTACTCGAGAGCTGCAAAATAAGATTATTTTCCTCGTCTTTTTCCTGTACACTGCAACCCAGTTGCAACAAGACGCAATAATTCCGCAGTTTACTAAAAAGCAGTCGTTGGTCTCAACCAAAAATTCACTCCGTGACTTGGAAAGCTACTTACTCGTGGTGTATTAGATATCGTAGAGGACCCATAACAGAACGTAGGTACGACGGCTTTAATTTGGTGAGTTTACCTAAACTGTCACTATTTCCCATTGCAAAGTATAACCTATACTTCTGTGTACAAGTATGCAGCAGTTTTGTCGTTCTAAAGATGGTACTTGGAGAAAGTATAAAAAAGATGACACGTAAAATTAGAGCATTTTCAAAATGGTATTGGGTACATTTGCAAGATGGGCCAGCGCCGTGTATTTCTGTGGGCGCAAGCAATCCATTGCTATAGCCTTTGCTTCATCTGCCCTTTTTCGGGCATCAAGCAACGTCATTTTGCATCAGCTCTCTCTTAATGCAACACAGAAAACAAATTTTCAGTGGCTAATACAATAGCTGAACTTTCTAAAGATAGTTGTGCCAAACCAAGAACTACTGTATTAGCTTGTTCCACAAAGTTTACATGAAATTTATAAGGTCTCTTGACCATAGAACCATATAGCTCATTTTTAGTTACATTAAGGGACCATGCAAATTTTTTTTAAGTTTTTCATTAATGCTGCAAGGTTTTTGAACTTTTGTATACATATATTAAACGTAATTCTGCCTTTTTTTTGTTTATGATATTTTTTGATTCGACGGATAGAAAACGATTTATCCATAGAAGACTGATTTTTTATATGGATTTTCAAATTCGAATGGACGCTTTCAATATTCATGCTAGAGCAATCTGGGTTTCGATATTGGAATCAGGACGCTTTGCTCCACAATTCAAATTTGTTTTTCATTTATCCAATAATTTCACAAATGGCAGTTTTTCGAAAAAATCAAAATGTCTACGGGGAAAATATTGAAGAATTTAATTTCAAAAATCTATTCACTAGGAATTGTAGAGCAAAGCGTGCTGATACCATTATAAAAAACTGCTTTACTCTAGCTTGAAAAACGAAGACGTCCATTTGCGAAGAAATGGATTAGTTGTACTTTTCAGGACAGCCGGGGAAAGAGTGGATCCATTTTCTATGAATAACTTGTTTTCTATGGGGAAAACTGGAAAAAGTACATGAGTCAAACCCACATTCTTTCTCGAATTACCTGGTTGTATCAAGTTTCATTCGAATCGGTTCATATATAAGAATATTTTTTACGTGTTTTTCTTTTGATTTTTTTATCGAAAATCTTCCCTCCAATGGAATAAATCTTTTTTAATTTTGTTCTGATATGACTGTAACTTGGTAGAGATATATAAAATAAAAAAAAAAGATGTGGGTTAGACTCATGTATTTTTTCCGATTTTCCCAATAGAAAACGAGTTATTAACTCGTTTTCTTTGGCGAAAGTGAGAAAAGTACAATATTCTAACCCACGTTACTTTTCAGTTTTATATGCCTGTACAAAGTTTCATTGAAATCGGCCAATGAATGAATTTGAGTTTTTTAGTTACTGTTAGGAAAAAAATGTGCACGAGCTTATATATATATATATGTTTCCAAAATTAATATATATATATATACATCAGAACCAAGCTAGATTTTCAGCTAATTTTCAAACTTTAATAATTCAAGTCACTCAGCAATAGATTATCCTAATTACAGTAAAAAACAGTGGGTAATAATTAATCGCAAAATAAAATACGATTTAGAGCCCAAGCAACTGTGGAGGTTCATTATAACTAGAGCTAGGACATTGGAGCTGTTAAAAAGGAGCCGTAGTAGCGGTTAAAAGGAGCATTTGTAGCGCTATAAAGTGTGCAATAGTAGCGATGGAAATGGGCATCAGGAGCACCTATGGGAGCGTTTGGAGCAGTTACCGGAGCATTTAGAGCACTATAGGAGCGTTTGGAGCAGTTACCGGAGCGTTTGGGGACAGTTATCTGAGTGATTCGTGCACCAAATTATAATTTACACACCTATCGGAGCAAAAATTTACACGAGGTTTTGCTTTTGACAATATTTTGCAGGTAAAAATGAGAGGTGTAAAGATTGAAAAAGTCATCGTAATTTTTAAAAGATAGCCTAAAGCAAAACAAAATTCGACCTTAGTCCAGTACAATGTCAAAAGTTGAAAAGGTGTACAGGTACCTAACTACGAGGCACTGAATGCACTGAATCGGTATGGCCGCGTCTACACGATCCATCTTTTCGTCGAAGTTTGTGATCGCGGAACGATTTTGATCGATAAACTCACGCGGCGAGCCTTCGAAATTTGTGATTTTTGATCGCCAGCAGCGCTAGAAATCTGTGAGCACGATCACGATCATAAAAAGTTTGCAAATTATATTTCGCTCTGTAAATAGATGTATCTATTTTAAAGATATTATTTAGTAATTAAAGCATATTTTTTCATTAAAATCTACCCGCATAGCGAATTATGTTTATGTTTGATTCGGACTTCTGTACAGCGGGAAGCATTTGGCAATTATATATTGCCAATTAGTAATAACTGTAGCATATTCCTCAAGTTACGTCTGTGCCTTGTTTTTCATTAGTAAAAGCTACAATGGAGCAAGAGTTACGTTTTAATGGTAGAAACGGATGCACACAGTGTGAATTGCAATAGAAAGTAAAGAAATTTATAAATAAGAAATGAGAAATTATTGTTTTATCGTCTGTATTTCTGCATTTGAGGGGATGCAATTGAGTGAATTTTTAGCTATGCTTTTCGCCAGTATATATAAAGTTTTACCCGCCAATCAGCATCTACAACTAAGATAAATATCTGACCGGTAAAGTGAGGGTGGAATGTTGATTAATAGCAATGGAATGCTGCATTCGCGTACAGTGACCTTGAAGTGTTCGTGGCTTCTGTTTTTGATGTCGTTGGGACAAGGGGGGGGGGGGATTGTTTGTGATTTTGCTCGTTGATTCTTGTGTTTGTGATCTATGAAGTGATGAATCGTGTAGACGAGGCTTATTGCACCCTCATGTACTGTTGTTGCGCCTAGGGTAACTATATTTACCCTAAATGCGCTGCAACCAGCTTAGAAGAACCTAATTAAATTTTAAAATTACAGAAACCACAGTTAAAAAATTGCAACTATTTTTGTGATTATGCATATCTCATTCATCTACCAATTATGCTATTTTGTTCGTTAGTGTGTCATACTATGGTGGTATTCAGAAGAAAATTTCCCCACCCTGAAGAAGTTTCCTACTTCAACCATTTTACCACTTTCAAACTGGTAGAAATCTCGTCAATGGGTATTGAATATTGCAGTTGTCGTTCATTTATGCTTGAATCAGACTCGTTGATATTCAATACACTTGAAAGTACGGTTGGCCACCTGCTAAGAATGCTCCAGTTATTTGAGATTGCTCCAACTTTGTGAGCAGTTAGAGTCAAATGGAGTACTAAGGAGCACTTTGGAGCATTTATAGCCTTTGGAGCAGTATATGGAGCATTAAGAGTGTTCGTAGCATTTTACCTATGAATGCTCCAATGTCCGAGCTCCAACTATAGCGTAACATCCTGCCGTCATATGGCATTTAAAAAATCGTGCCTCTCACAACTGTCCACACTCGTTATTTAAAAGAAAATGCCTCGGAAAGCTATTAATTTGAGTTATAACTGTTTAATAAGGAGGTAACAATACTATACATCAGCTAAATTCCACAATTTCTTACGTTAAGTGGGTTGCTCGTAGCTTGAAAGTTGAGCTACACCCAGTTTCCAAACTGTCCGCAGTTGTTATTTCGAAGAAAATACCGCGGATAGCTGGTAATTTGAGTTATATTTGTTGAATAGTTAGGTAACAGTACTGTGCATCCGCAAAATTCTTCAATTCTTCACGTCAAGCGGGTTGTACGCACCTGGAAGTCGAAGGGTATTGATATTGTTGGTAATTGCACGCGAAAAATGAGCCTTCATTCGAGAGGTGCGGACAAAAAATGTTTTTATATGACACGTATCGATAAACTGCTAAACATCACAGAATGATCGTTTGGTCACGGAAAGCGAAACCATGCCCGTCCGCACTTGTCCGCACCACCTAAAAGGAGCGAAGGTTTGGTGCGGACAACTGTGGATAGGTGCGGACAACTGTGGATAGTTGCGGACAAGTGCGGACAACAACAGTTGTCCGTATTTGCCCGCACTTGCCCGCAGTCCGCAAAAAAAGTGAGCCCCGTATATGTAAAATACTATGTTCATAATACGTTAATATCAATTATTTGTATTTTGATATCCTAAGCTACGAGAGAGGTGCCTAGCGGAGGAACTTGCTATCAAAACACAGAGTTTCTCCATCAGCATAATAGTATAGTATGTATTAAGAATATATATAGGTTCTTCGTGCGGTCGTCTTTTGACTCCCATATAGGTGCGTACTACTCAGCGTCCGACTGTTTTGGCGTGCCTTCGTAAATGCAACAATGTAACTTCTGTAAGATTCACTAAAATGTTACGTCGCAAGCCAGCCGCCTTAACAAGTGTCGCTATTGAAGCAACGAGTATCTCTTCAGACTTGTAGTAAATTGGGACCCGGGGCCAGATTATTATTATTATTAAATCACACCAGACTGGCGACGTAGGAACGGAGAAACTCTATGAGGTTAACAAACCCCCACGCAACCAGCCCAGCGGGTGAAGAAAACAAAAGAATGAAAAAAAAAGAAGATCCGAGATCACAGAATAGCACTGTGTACAGATCGTTTAAGGCTGCCAATACCCGCACTAGCAAAGACAGAGCCATCAAGACCATTCCAAACATCCACACATGATGTGAAAAACACTTGTAAAGTCACAAGCTTCGCAATTGTACAGCTGCCGGCACTAATGCAAAAATGTAAATGCAGAAGTTTTCAATTTTTACTCCTCGATCAAACACTTGAGTCGTCTATTACTTAGGTATGCATCGGTTGACGCGTCAAAACCCTCTGAACATAACTTTGTGAAGACACGCCAGTATAAGAAAGCGACAAAATCTGAACCGCGATGTCGGTACATCTTCAGGGAACTGTACAGCTTACGTTACAGTAATTTTACAATGCGTTTGTGCCTCCCGCCCCTGAGCACTGTTTGCCTTTCCAAACGGATGCCTATAGCAACGGATTCCGACGCTGAGTAGTACGTATGGATGCTAAAAGACTGTATATCGTTAGAATCTGCCTTATGATCTGACTAGAAAACTTGCCCTACTCACCATACTTTGCTTCTATGGATTGAGTGTCTTTCTCGAAGATAACATCAAGGCTCATGGGTCACTCTTTGAACACTTTCGTTGATGAAATTCAGAGTTACTCGCTACAGGCGTTATCTTGCCCTCGGAGAAGTTGATCCTAGGCGCAGCATGGAATAATACTACTAAAAATAACGCTGGTGTGGCATATACATACGTATGTAGGTGTACGGTTGCTCAATGTGAATCTTTTTAAAATGAAAGCGCGAATGCAGGTAAATTGTGCAGCTTTCCTTAAAGTTTATAACTGTTTAAGAATGTTTTTGAGAACACTTGGGACCTGCAATACGAGATGTAAAGTTTTAGCTAGTTTTAAAATAAATTTGAATAATGAGATGTGCAATTTTTTCAAGAATTAAGCAAAAGCGTATAAATGTCATTGGTAAGTAGTGCACAATATGTCTGATCTTGAAGTATTTCGTATTCAACGTATTTGTATAAATTAAATTTTATCCCTTGTTGGTGAGAGGTGGTAAAGAAACTTATAGAAGTGACAAGCAATTATGGACAGTTAATCGATACTTACAAAACTTCTTACCGGTGTATTTCTATGCCGGCCACATGGAAGTCATTGACGGTGGTGAAAATTGATACTGTAATTTATCATTGTGGGCGTCAGAGTACTAAAAGGCGAGCAGTTTATTGGTAGCTCGTTCAATATTAAATGAGCCACATAAAATACCAAAGCTGGAACGTCCATATTGCTTTTGTAGCTCTCGAGTCAGAAGGTGACGAGCTTGCATTATGGTAGAAGGATAAACTTGCTATTGGTGGACTATTTTTGGCTAAATTACTGTGTCATAGCCATTTTAGCGTGGATTTTTCAGCGAGTTGTCTGCGCAGGGCACATAACTTCCGTTAGCTGGTCTATCGGGTATCTTAAGTAAATAAGATTCCTGCATGTTTTTGATAAGTTTGCTTTGTTTTAATAAAGTGTGACAATTAATTTAGGTAATCATAACGACTGATTTCGGGGAACGGCCCTGAAACCCGCCCGGTGAAACTTATGGAATATTCTGTCCTAATCCCGGCCTGCGCACCATCTCTTCTCAAACGAATATCTTATAAGTAAAGCTGCAGTAACAACAGCAATAGTGGACTTCATAAATGATGATTCAGATAATGCTATTCCTGCGATGAACTGTCGTTTCGTTTTGTTCTTCGCAGGGTGAGGTTAGAAACACGCAGCTCACTTGTTCTGCATTTTCATTAGGTCCACAATACAAAATTTGAAAATATGCATGCAATACACTCTAAGACACTGAAGTTTTCAATTTAATCTTTTTTGCTGACGCAGGCCACTATCCCAGTTCCGTTTTCTTAGGCCCGCTGAAGATATTAAGCGTCAAAACACGGGAACGTCCAAACACGTTATCAAGACAGTCACAGAAAATTTTGGTCCACGAAAGTGAAACTTTTTTATATTTCGACTCTCGTGTGCAGCGGGATTTAGACTCATTCGTATGAATTATATGCATACAAAAATATAATAAATACATAGCAGTGCAGATTGAGACCTAGAATCAGCATGTAGAAAACTAAGATGTCAACAACGGAATTAAATGAACGGAAACTACTGCGTTTCTCGAATTTAAAAAGTGAGGAAGGTGTTGGGGTATGAACTAGTCTACTTATCTACTTACGGAGGAGCTGCAATGGCGATGAAAATCTGTTGGAGAATCTGTGCAGCGCTGCTCCTGCATTTCCCGCACACGCAAGGTAAGTTAGATTATAGGAATAACTCATCTGATGTTCTGAGTCTTAATCGTCGCTTGGTATTATAGTGCCACCAGTGAGATAAATTTATTTAATCAAGAAAGGTTTGGGGTGAAACGGGACACAAAATAAGGTAATAAATAGAGGGTAACTTTTGAAATGTTCACGTTTACAAATTTTGGAAATTTCATAGATAGATAGATTTACTAAGAGTGTCAACTCACTTTGCGAGACTATTGTTGACCTACCGCGCGGCGTTTCCATTTAGTACAGGCGCCCCGCGGGCCATCAATAACTTATTGGCACTTGCAAGTCAAAGTAGTTCACTAGGTGTGGCTGATGAAAAGCTCCAGACAAGAGCATCGGTTTTGCCAATTTTAATCCAGTTTGAGACAGTAACGTCAAATTGATACTCCCAAAGACATTGGTCGGGGAGAAAACTTAGCCAGATCGGTGAAAAAGAATATCCAGTCACCTCAAAGCGATTCACATTGCCATTAACTCTAACGTCAGCAAGACGATGCAGATTGACGAAACTAAAGATCTTGTCTGAAGCTCCGTAGAAGTGATCCAGTCGAGCTTAGATGAACTCAACTTCACAGTGCCAATCGATGGTATCTTGACGCTGCATCTGGATAAAGCCGGATGCACACTCTACTGTAGTCATTGTTTCCTTATAAAATAAATGCGCGGTGCAAGCCGTCCGAAAGTAGCGTTGTTTATTGTAAATATCAGAAAGACAGAAGTGTTTTTTACTGTTAGTTTAATGGAAAATTACAGTGTTATTCAGAATTTTACCGGTGACACTTGTGCTGGAGGTCGGCCTAAATGTCGGTTAACGTTTTATCAAACTCCTGGCATACACATAGCTGGGTCTGCATAATCGCAAAAAAAAAAAAAAAANAAGCGAAAGGCAGAGTACCTCTGGAGGTTAAACCTTCCCAAAGCCCGTAGTTCTGGGCTCTTTTATTGGCGAGATTTTTCGCTCGTCGTTCCGGAATGAGGCTGGGAGGTCGGGTGCCTACCTATATAGCCCCCGGATGGAGGGGCAGGGGAGAGGGGGCACCAAAAAAAAAAAAAAAAAAAAAAAAAAAAAAATGTTCAGACTCTTTGCACTACGTGTATTAAAAAACCAAAATACTATGGTCCCACCAGCGCCATCACCACCACCAACAACAACAACTGGATGCCATTAAGTGAAAATCCTCAACAGAATAATGATTTCAAGCTTGTAACCAATAAACTTACCAACAGTAAGTTCATTTCGATACATGTTAAAAACTATACAGTATAAGGATATTAAACAACATGCAATTAAAGAGTCATCTTTCCGCTTGAAATCCTTAGGGAGATTTAGGTTAGGCCTACTTGGATTACTGACTACCCGGAAAGGTTTATGTCTAAAATTTAACAGCCTGATGATTAAAAATAAGCCAGTAAAAAGACTAACTTGGTCCTTTTCTTTGCAATGATGCTAGATTATGGAATAAATTAGTACATGCAGTGTCTACGTGGAAGAGAATTGCGTCTCTTTAACTTTGTCGGAGGTACCGAACCCCTCAAGTTACATACATGCATTCATAGAACCCTTCGTAGTTGGAAATAAGATGCATTTTTTGTTTTTCTTCAGATTCAAAGCATATGTATATAATCATATACTGTATTAGAGCGCAAACTGTACCATGCATCATTTGCACACAAAACCACTGCATTCAGAGAACAAAACCAGCAAGCAGAGCGTGACATCACGACATACGAGTGGGGTGAACCAAATCGCCGAACCCCTGAAACTGACTCACCGAACCCCTGGGGTTCGATTGAACTCTGGTTAAGAACCACTGCTCCAGAAGATATTCGTTATTGAATTTATAAATGTAACTCACTTGTTAAAATTGCTCCTATACGCTCTTACACACAAAAAATAAATGGTGGCAACCCCAAGAAGCTCGTTCGATCGTCTCTCGCAAAACTACGCAAAGTAGAGTAGGTAGTTCGATATCGACTACTGCTCACGGGACGCAAAGAATGTAACCCTGGCTGCTAGCTTGACGGTAAACATTTTTAACCGTTTAGAATGACTTTATTTTCTCGTTTGCAAATTACGTTTAACGTATTTTCTGTAGAACATGGGTATTAAAAAATAGTGAGCTATCAAAATATTGTTTTTTTTCACCATAGTATAAATAGATCAAAAGAAAACGATTTGTGTACAACGGTTACCTTGTTCAGTTTCCTTTCCTTGGTAAATGCTGGGAGACTATTCACAGAAAATTTCACATGGGATAACAGAAAGAAACTATACTTTAGGAGCAAATCAAACACTGAGAGAAGTTCTGTTTCAGGCCAAAGGCGTTAGCTTTGTAATTCTTGGAAAAATGCCCTAATCTATGTTTCCCAGTTTTATAGGAAATATTCGAAATTTAGTCCATGTACATTCATAATTACTATGGGAAAAAAAATGTTCCAGGTGAGAGCAGCCTGGAGCACCAAGAACTTGGGAGAGTGTTTGGGTTTCAAGAAGATATTTGGAAACCAGCTAGAGATGATGTATTTCTTCGATTCAATTTTACGTACTTGAAGGTAAGCATCGAAAAATCGGTCTGGAACCATAAGTTCAAGTATGAATGGTTTCAAAGCTTTTTACTCTTATAACTCCTACATATATAGCACGTGTCATGAAAAGTGGAACTATTTGTTGGGGTTTTCATGAACAACATTTCCACAATATAGTCCAGGCTCTAAGAGGGTGCCTGTGTTTATTTCTCTTTTACATCTCTACCATGTATTTTCCTAACCCATATGATAAGGGCATTAAAAGAAAGTTTGGCAAGACTTTCGCACCAGGTACATTTTTGAGGGTAGCATAGGCGACTTAAAACGATCATATTATGGACCGATTTTTCCTAAATTAGCTCAGAATATGTATTAAAAAACACACTTTGCGTCTACAACTTTTTTGACTTAGGCCTTAGCAGTTGAGACAATAGAAAATATACATATATATAATTTTTAGAAAATTTCAATATAGTGGAACTGAATGAGTTTTCAGGCCAAAAATAAAATAAAAACAGTTTTGAAATCCGTGAAACAGTCCTAACAAAATTATAGAGCTAGATTCTCCATTTTCTATTTCGTTCGATTCTTAACTAAAATATATATAAAAAAGGTTTCGGTTTTCAGCTGAGATAGAAAAAATATCATGAAGGCAAAAATGGAAAATGCGGCTCTATAGTTTTGCTAAGGATGTTTTAAAGATTATAAGACTGCTATTTTTTTTAGCACGGAAACTCATTTGACTTATATATATTATATTGAGATTTCTCAAAAATTACTTATATTTATATTCGTACAGGTGGGCAGCAGTTCATTTATGAGGTAAGTCTCGTTGAAACGGAGATGACATGTGGATTTTACGCGTTTAGTTTCAAGCCTTTCTAGTTTACGGAAGCTTCTTTTACCTCAGCACTAGAGCTTCACGAGACAGTGTAAGAAAACCTCTTGGCTAAAACAGTTTTAATAGGATCCATAAGCGACGTTTCGGGTACATGCACCCATAGTCAGATGCTAACTAGTACTTACTCCACAATTTATCTACAAAGGATGATGCAATACTTTAAAATCTTATTTAAGTTTTTCACAATGGCTTGCTGGAAACGTACTAACAAGTGGATTGCCTATAGACTGTAAGGATAGACAATAATTTCTACTTAAAGATAAAAGGGTTCAGAGGTCAAAATAAATGGAAATGATTTGCTGCTGTCGGTAAGGTAAATTCTAAAGAAGCTGTAAGAAGGTAAAACTTATGCAAGGTGAGTGACTAGACAAATTTGTACTTATATCAAGCGATTTGTACTAAGAACTTGAGCGATTTATACTAAGAAAGCGAACAAATTGTACTAAGCGATGAACGATAAGCTATTTTATCTAACCCAGCGAGACATTGCAGCGATCAGGACAACATCAAGCTGTATTTCCAAACACAAGTGATCTCCAACTACAAAACAGAGAAGCACCACGTGCGCCGCCTCATTAGCAGAATTGTATAGGCCACGCATGACAGCAAGAAAGTCCAGCTCACTCAAACCTAAGCGGGCCAGTATATGTATGTGCGTGTGTAATATGTAAAAATCTAATAATCAAACCTATGTACGAGTTACCAGGAAATCATTATACGAGAATAATGACCTGAAAAACAAAACATGTTACGATATAAGGGAACGTAGACTATTGATCGAACATACATTCATTTTACGATATTCAATGGGAAAGCTGCCTGACTTGTTCAGCTGAGGTTTCTATTTCAAAATGCACGTGACTCTAAAATGCGCAGTGTAACTTGGCATGATGCGCTCGCTAACCCTTTAATATCATTCAGCATTGCAGGGACATTGAGCGATTCAGCATGGATGCGAACAGAAGAATTAGGAGGATGAGCTAAGAGGGAATTAGTAGGATATTGTTTTTTTTTCAGAGTGCTCAACAACTCTGCTACTGTAGGCTGTAGTGATTAGAGGCTTGGAAAGAACAACCTTAAACAATGAGGTTTCAGTAAACTCATCGCTAAAAATTATTCCAAAATCTATTTCAGCTCGAAGTTTGCAAAGTAGTGATAGAAGTTCTCATTCAACTTTCTCAGACTTCCAAAAAAGGTAAAACCATATAAAACTTTGTACACTCATTATATAATTTATCACTGTTATCATTCGCACTATTTAAAAGTCTGCTAACCTGAAATCAAAATAATTTGCAAGGGTAACCATTTGACGAAATAATTAAGCACTTCAGTCGAACACACTTATTGTCAGGATCAACAACACAATACATATATTTAAAACTAGTAGTCCGTCGTAAAAACGACGGCAGGAAATTAGACCTTCAGCAAAACCCCTGTTATTCTTCTGTTATCAGGCCTTCAAAGGCGTCACAAAGGAAAATTTAACATCTTACCTGTGAGCAAGAGTATATATTCGGCGCAGTCCAGTTGCATTTCAGGCATCACGTTAAGATCTACGAACCCGTTCATGTAGCGGGCACGAACTCATATGTTTAAAATTAGTTTGCTCTCAATAACTTCGCCCGATTTTCCCCCACCGTATCATAGCTACCTCACAGCGCTCATCAGCTCTCTAATTTCTTCCTATTTATTCCCATAGGGCGTGACAGGAAAACTATAAATATATTTATAAATAAATAAAAATACCACGTCAATTATTATTAGGTTCTGATGTATGTTTGTTCTTGACCTATTCAACTCCCGACAGCCAAACTACACAACCTCTCACGTAGGGTGATAGTTCTAGAATATCCGGAAAAGGTTCAAACATTTCTCTGTATTCGTTGTTTTTCAATTCGCGGGACAGCGTCAACTAGGAAGCAGAAGAATGATAAACTAGTAGGTGCGCACATGTCTATGAGCGCATTTGTCCTTGTGCGATTTTGTCAATGACCGTTTTTGTCAGTGTGCGGTTTTGTCATTATGTGCATTTGTCGTTTGCGCATTTGTCCGGTCACCATTTAAATATATTTCCCATTATCTGAAAACTAAGGCGTAAATAAAAAAATTGTAGTGACAAGTTTTTTTTCCTCAAAAATACAGATTTTCAGCAAATTTCAAAACAATCAGTCCCCATCTTATAATTTTAAGCCCCATGACCCCATCAAAACTGTAATGACTGACATTCGCTTGCCAAAAGCTGAGGAAACTCTCGCAAAGGCGCAAAATTTTTGTGTGCAAATAGCACCTCCCTATTTACAAGTGAGAATGGTCCGTTGGTGAAAAAACTTCGAGCTCCGTTCATCTTAGCGACGTTGTCATGGCTACGGACTGAACACCATGACGAAAGTACATCTAACAAGCAGAATAATATAATAAATGCTACCAAATGCATTCAAAAATAATATTGAGTACAATTCTGTGATAAAATACCTTGAAAATAATAAACTCGTTGCAACTCCGAATGCGAACTGAACGCCCCACCCGCCGATAGACGTCTCTGGGGGGTTTGTTGACAGAATTTCGCACGTTTCCCCAGTGTATCAAGCGCAAAAATGCCCCATGCTCCCTCACGGATTTTTGCGCAAAAGGGGGAGCGTGCAGATTTTTCGATGTCGAATTCGTGTGCAAAACTCAGATGCTCGTTCTTTGGGATTGCGGGTGGTATCAGCATAACAGGTGCGAAATTACTACCCAACTTTTTTTTTTTTAATTCCGTCATCATATGGAATAGGAAAATACATGGTAGAGCTGTGAAAGGGAAATGTACTGACGCCTACTCCAGAGCCTGGATTACTAAGGCAAATATTCAGTCCCTTCCTGGAAAGTTGCAGTGTCCCTCATGGTGTTACAACGTTTGAGCATTAAAACCATGCGATGCAACCAAGGATAAAGAGACTTGACAAGGTTGACGCACGCGGATTAGCCAAGCTGCAGTACACCATGAAAAATGGGCTTGTGACGTTATAAAAACCAAATACGTTATTATGGACATAGCTATTTTACATTGTTTCGTCATCATTTCATTTGGGCCTCCACAACATCCTATATATATGTCCTACAATCTTTATAGTTTCATAAAAAAATATGTATCAAAGCATGTACTATTTCAGTTTTTTAGCTTTTTGAAAGATCAAAAGAAAACGTCGATTAAAAGGCATGTGAAGGGGAACATGAATTCTACCCGGTAAATGCAAGCATGTGTCTAAGGCACTTTTAGAGTCAAGTTTATCGTCTTTAAAAGGCAGTAAATCAAGTGATTTTTGTCGAGAGTAACATGACATTCTGAAGATAGTATCATGTGATTAAATAACTCAATGTTTTCGATTTATTTTTGTTTTCTATCATTGATCTGCTATCCTTTATAATTTCAAACTGCTGCATCAAAAATTGGCTCAGATAGGAATGATTAACCGCCGAGAGAGAATTTTTTAAACAAGATTGGTAAGAAAAACATCAAAGAATTGGAGAAGCAAACTACTTTCTTTCCGGTGAAGTAATATGAAATCAAAAGTCAATACATAGCACGCAGTGTTAGGTCAGACACTGCCACAAAGAAGCCGTACAATTGCTCGGTAAAATTAGAAAAAAGATCAGCTACCATATTGTACGCCGCGCGCGCGTTACAGCAGTGTACGTGTCTCGTCCGACTCGCGTTAACTAGCATGCAAAAAAAAATTACATAACTGTATTCCTTACGCATAAACTCTTACGGAACGATATTCTTGAACTGGCAAATGTTAAGTCCGTAATAATTATTTTGCCATAATGCTGTATTTTTTACAATTAGGAGAGGAGGATTCGTTAACGATGCGTATGCGACGGCACAGCTTATGGCCACATTTTACAGACACTGTCTGACCGGTTGCGTGCCTGTAAAAGACAAGCTAAATATAAATTTATCCTTCAGAGAGCTAAAAAAAAGTTCGTAGATGCTTTAATACATATTTATCTACAGCTACAAAGATAAAAGGACATGTAGGACACTCTGGAGGCCCAAATTAAGTGATGAAGAAACAGTGTAAAATAGCTACATAATAACGTATTAGGTTTCTATGACGTCACAAGCCCATTTCCCATGGTATACTGCAGCTTGGCACCTCCAGGTGCGTTAACTTCGTACAGTCTCATCATCCTTGCGATGCAACGTGAAAATTTGAACAGCTCCCAGAAGGATAAAACTGAAACCGTTCATGTATGCAACGCGATTGATTTATGGTGGACTTTTTTTTTTGTCGCGCCATACCCTTTTTGTATTGAAAATGTGATACTTTTATAAGAATGAATTTCAATATATGTACATATAATGGTCTGTTGATAAGAATTAGCTTTTTCTTTATAAACAGATTTGATTTTCACCTAAATGGAGTTACATTATATACAGGACAGCTCACGGTATGGCTTGAACGCAAGGCTGCCCCTCAGAGACTTACAAATATAGCTTTGATACTTTGTTTTTATATGCAATTATTACGTTTTATATGTGGAATTAGCGATGAGGTGTATTTCGCTGAACGTAGACCGACAATATGAGCCTGCAACTTATGTATAATATTGACACTACTGGAATGCGTGTCTTCCAGACTAACGCTACCACCACGCGTGAGCTCACAGTCTGCTACTGGTTATCCATTTCCGAATTGACCGAGTATACCCCTCACTTCTCTTACGCTACGTCTCCCGTGGATGACAACACCCTTGCTTTCGGTAAGTACAGTATACTCTTTATGTCAGTTCTCAAAATACCTAAAGGATATCATCAACGGCCCGATCGGTATCGCCCTTTAGGTCGAACTTATAGCGATGACACTCGCTAGTTAAAAAGAATGAGTATCGTCATCTTTTCATCCGAACGTTATGTTGAACTCATGTAAACGCACCTTTTTCGAGATTGCCAAGAAATGGTGTAAAAATGTTTACCGCCAGTTCAGTTTACTCTGCAAGTACCGTTTGTTAACTTTCGGACATATCATTATATCTGGAGAGACTTATAGCTAAAAAATTTTTGAAAGTGTGTGTATCAACCCATTCGGACGAAAAGATGGCGATAAGTCTACTCATTCTTTTGAATAGCGTGTATCATGGCTGAGCAACGGTAACAGGTCAACTCATCGCTTGACCATTTTGAGACGGTTCTGCGCATCTTCTCGTGTGACGTCAGGTGGACAAAATTAAGAACGTCGGTGTTGCACAAGTATTAATAGTGTTCTTTATTCATTTATACTAATACTTCCGCTACCATGGGCTAATAATGGATGTTCGGCTATTTTGAACACGGAAAAAATATCTAGGCGAACTTTCTTCTTTTTCCTAAAGCTCCGGAGTAGCGAAAAAAGGGGGTTTGGGAGCAAAAGAGTATACTAAGTTTTCGCTCTCACCGGTGACATCTACTCGGCTTCAAACATTTTTTTTGCCCCTATAAAATGATAAACTACTACGTAGTTTTGATATCAGTGGCGTTTCGAATATGCCGAGGCATTTTGTTAAACAATCTTGCTCCCCGTACAGCGAAGCTATTAGAATATTTTGTGGCCACAGCTTTTCCACCATCTCTGCTTNCAATCCGCTCATTCACATTCACAGTGATACGTTCCAGAATTTTCCAAACATATATGATTGTAAATCGTTCGAATCTGCGCTGTATTGAATACAAGTGAAGACAGCTCAGTCGTTTGTGTCTGACAAGAACTTCGGCAGTTCATCGGTACGAACTACTTGCTCTAGTTCATACAGAGCTGTAAAACATGTTTTCTTTAATTGCGTACTTTTGAGGAAGGTTTTAAGGAAGTTTTTAACGTCGTCATGCTGAACGTTGTTTGCTATCTTGACAAACATATGATACGCGGCCTTTAGTTTGACCAGCGTAACACTGACGAGCTTGTCTCCAATAGCATCTCTGGTTGCTTTTTACACTTGGTCTGTTAGAAAGTGTAACACTGAGTTCACCACATAAATATCACGTAACGGAGTTTCTTGGCTAATATCCGTTTCTTCAGTCACTTTGGCAATTAACGGAGCCATCTCACAAAGCCAGTTAGGCCTATTGTTTATTACATCACTTCACTTGGAGCGTTATCGACAGAGCGTCATGACACAGTACGTTTGCACACCATGGAGTTTAGGACCCAAAAGTGGATGCTATAGTACAATACCTGTCCAGGCGGCGCTGGAAACTCTGCAGTATTCCCTTTGCAGGCGAGATATCAGTGTATTATTGAACAGGTAAGTTTTCTTTTTTACTCCGGCTCTCAAGCATTATTTTCGACAAATATGAGACTTTTTAGTTGTTGAAAATGTAAAGGGCATGAAGCCGGGTTTCTGATTTTTACTTAAGGACCTCTGTTACTCGCTACATAGTCTTGCCAACGAAGGTACTATTTTGTTGCCAGCGTGGAATGGTTATCATATAACTTCAAGAATAATTACTTTTTGTAACTATCTAAAACCAAACTGCATCATTCAATTTTTCAGGCAACTATATGCGAAATGTTCAGTAATGGAACTAACTACAGTATGCGAGCGCATCATATGCACAGTGTTTGTGGTACGAGAATTCTTTTATTTCCTTACGCCTTGGGAACGCTTAGAGCTAATTTTAAATAGATTAAGGGCTCTCACAAACTTTTAACAAAAATATCTTGAGTGTATATCGTGAATCTAATGGCTTAGCATGAGAAGTTACTGTTATCCGCTACTTATTGGGATTCAGATTATTGCTGTATTTTATTGGTACTCGAGAAAATATTGTCTGGCCACATTACGTGTGTGGGATATTCACTCCTGAAGCAGCTGATGTTCCTGCTTTCCTTAAGAAAATTTGCCGCTTGGCTTGCCGTCAACGATGCAATAATGCACATTGGCTTCCACCTTTTGATGCTTGCATCGAAAGATTTTCCATTTTATGTGGCTTGAAGTAATAGGCTACTTCCTCATTGCATTGAAAATTTTCGAAAATTTTGAGGCGGTTTTCAATAATCATTACTAGATTTTTGGAAATGATGATGAAAATGTAAGTATCATTGTATGACAGGCGGTCACTTCATCCTGAGTATTAGAGTTTCCACGTTAGGTAGGTGAGGAGTCTATTGGCTTGTGGCTCCGTATTTCTCCTTTTTATGTGCTGTAATTTTGTTTTACATTGACGTGCTAAAGCTTAAGAATCATTACATATTTTTGCTAGCTTTTGATGGCTATGCGTATAGGTCTGTTCGAAGTAGATGGTACTAATGTGCTGCTGTGCAAACAGTTTCAATTTAATGTGATTAACGTCGCCATGCAACTCTCTGGCCCAGTCAGGGACTCTATAGTGACAAAAAAAAAAAAAAAACGAAAACAAACCGTAGAATTTCCACAGGTCGCGCTAGTGCTGTGTATGACTTTACTTACAATCCTCGTTATTATCGTGCATCGAATTAGGCCTAGTATTCTATTCTCCTTGTGATAGTTTCAATATATGAAAACCTTTCTTGGGAGGAGTTTATGAATTTATTAATATTTTTGCATTTGTTGCAGCCTTTAGAAATCCCGTACAGCATAGCGCCTGAAGCGTGTATTATAGATATGCGATATTGTCGCAGTTCAAAGATGACAAATTCTGTTATACGATATTTACAATACACATATATAAAAAACATTTTACTTGGCAAATATCTTAAAATTGTGAAATTGTACAGCTTAATATATTACGAACTAGAGGAGAATTTTCTGAGGGCTTACCTAAGAGGGTCTATAGCAAGGCAACGTTGACGAAATTTTCAAATTGGCCTTGAAACCAGGATTTTATCTTGATCATCACCAAAATTTGGAACTTCGTGCCTCAGGACATTAAAAACAGTTCATGTAATTTTAATTAATACTTGTAAGTTTTAGAGTTATCTTCTGAAAACTAGAACGAACTCATAGTTCAAGCATGGAAACAAAATTTGACCATTTGTTCCCTCTACCATTTCTATCAATGCCGGTAAATTTCATAAAGATGCGATCATAACTGCGGGTTAGATTACTAACAAACATGATAACAAAACTAGAGGCAAAGAGACAAACGGAATGACAGATCAACACAAAAATTTGGTCTGATACTTGTCCTAGCATTGCCTACTAGCAAACAAACAAACAAACAAACAAACAAACAAACAAACAAACAAACAAACAAGAAAACAGTTAAACATATCTTCGCCGAAAGTCAATTATCTTTTCTACTTACATGCCTAACATTCTCTGTAAATTTAATAGAAATCAATCTAGAACTTCTATATTTAGCTTGACGGTGGACGAAAAGACAAGTAATAGATAAACTAGGTACGAAAAAAGCATAACCTTCTCAAATATATTTGAGACTGTCTGCAAGGAAGTCGGTTGAAGTTTAAAACTTGATCCAATATAGCGAAGCGAGCGCTCATGAGTGGAGTCCTTGACAATCCAAAGCTTGTAAGCATAGCTAATCTCACTATACATATATATGTAGCAGGTAACAGTGATTGCACCCAACTGTTAATTATTTAAATTTCGTGTTTTCTTTCTGTCCAGTTCAACAGGATGAAGAATACGTGTTCTACTACAATAACGTACGATACTCAAAAGCACGCACAAGGGCCGATCATATTACCTTAAATCATTGGCACTCCTACTGTCATCTCTTTCAAGGGGAAAATTACGCCATTTATAAGGACGGCGGGATCATATTTGAAACGGATATTGACCCAACCGACATTGAACTACTTCTCAACGGCACATTTATCGTTGGTCAAGAACAAGACAGCGTGTCTGGAGGATTTGATGCTCAAGAATCTCTTCGGGGAAAAATGGCAAAGCTGAATATATGGGATTACCCTATTGATGTCGAAGAAGTCGTGAGCATAGGCAACTGCAGTAATAGCCTCAAGGGAAACCTACTTACTGCTGAAGACGAGCGAATTGAACTGTTCGGAGTAAGAGAAAGCAAAGTACAAGCAAGAGAATTTTGCGATCGAGAGGAAAATTTTGCCCTAGTGAATGAAATGAACACAATGAATGAGTCTCTCAAAATATGTCAAGCCTTTGGAGGTTCGTTGTATGCTCCAGACACCAAGGAAGATCTCGACAAAGTCTTTAAAGAAATGACAAATCCGCAAGCCATTTGCAAATTTCTCACTACTGTCGTCGTTGGCATTACCGACCAAGAAGAAGAAGGCGTTTGGCGGAAAATGTCCAACGGTGAAGTAGTATCCGAGACGCTTTTTGAATCGAACGAACCAAATGGTGGGAGGGAAGAAAACTGTGTTTCTGTTTCTCGAAAGAACCCCGCGTTTGCTGATTTCAACTGCGCAGCGGTGTGGCCAACATGTGCGTTGTGCCAAAGCCGGTTCAGCAGCCCCCTGCGGCTGAGAGGGCTTTGTTTTGAAACGCAATTGGAGAGTTTCATGCACTTGAGAGGATACGCCAACCAGTCAATTATGCTTCTACGGATTGCTGGTCTATCGAATAGCGGCTACGAGGGAGTGGCATCTCTACGATTCGAATATGCAGAAAACCATTGCCAAAGTACATTTATCAGGTGACGAAAGTTACCCCATTGGCAGAAAGACTTGGACAATGGTTTCCAAAATGTGTAATTATCAGGTAGGGGCAATCGTGCCTCTGAGCTTAACCCCGTGTGACCAGGATGAATTTGCGTGCAAAAATGCAGAGTGCATCCCGAGGTACGAGTTATGCAACGGCGTGTCGGACTGTTCGGATATGTCCGACGAAGGAGACTGTGAAATTTTGGGAGTTCCTGAAGGATACGAGAAAATACGACCACCTGAAAGAAAGTTTGGATCAACAGGACCGATTGTGGTGTCCACTCGATTAGGCGTTCTACGTTTCATGGAAATTAACGACATGAGAAATGCGATAGACTTGGAAATAGACTTGGAATTGAAATGGCGTGACCGGCGACTGATATTTTACAACTTGGGAGAACACGTGGAGGATAATGAATTGCCCGACAGTGATCTGGACAGGATTTGGACGCCCAGCCTAGCCTTTCCCACAGTTTACAATGGCCAAGTTAACTCGATTAACGAAGAGTTGCAAGTAATGAAGAATGGAACGAGAAAACCTTACGATTTTAATGCTGTCAGTACAAGTGAGTTTGCTCCAGTATTCAATTCATACTAAAATACTTCATTGTATTTAAATCAGATGATATCAGGGGGCAATGCGTACACCGAATTTTCATAAAGAATCTAAACTATTTGATGGCATCTCTTGGATACACTGTAAAGGGTCATAATGGACACCCAATAGCTATGAGCATCCGCTATAGTAGGTAACTTCTGCAATCGTATTGTATGAGTTAAAATAGTTATTATGTAGGTGCAATTGAAATGGTGTAAGCTAGCAAACAAAAGTACAAAGAGGTATAGTTTCCAGTTAATGTTATTTTTAGGATATTATCCGTGCAAGTTCCCATCATTCACTGCATCTCAAACTGCTTAGACTACCGAACTCTATGGAGGTTTCTCTTATGGTACCGCCCGAAGCCGAATTTATGGTATTTGGAGTTTGTTCCACCAGCAAAAAGCTTTGAAGTTCTCTCTTTACGTGAGTTCGTAATATACGCATTCGCTTATATGCGGATGGAATTGTTACCCATGATGCCTTTACGCGAGAGCAAAATCGCTCATATGCGATTTGTGAGTTCTGCATGTGGGAGAATGAGTTGAGCGCGGAAGGCAATGCACCAGCCGGGTGGGCCGACCCGAACCAAGCGCGACTGACTCGCAGCCTAGTATTGTCGCAAGTTTTATGTCACTACCGCCACCCACGCTCTGCCAACCACGAATGACTAGGAAAAACGGAAACGTGGCAAATCTCATTTTGCTTGTTAAATTCATACCATTAAATAAAGCAAAAGTCTCACACTAACACACGAGTTTGAGGTTGGAACATATTTCCCATTTGACTAAGCTTGACTGGTCAACTGCTCTCAATTTCGTTGCAGAATGGCAGTACCAAAGTCGTGGATGATTTTATTCCCGTAGCTGCATCAACTGAATTTACTCCATGCTTTTTATCACGGGCAGTTAGTTGGTATCAGTTGTGCAGACAGTGAATGTCAAATTTATTTTTGTGCAACGCGATATGTAACCGTAACGATTACTGTTTGCTGAACACATCTCGCGATCATTTGACAATCAGACCAGCTCCAGTAAAAAAGACAATTTCCTAGAATATTTTGTTTGTTAGCACCAGTTCTCTCAGCTTTTAGTGGGGTGTGAGCCGACCTTAGACTGAAATATTACTTTACTTTGATGATACTCGGCATGAGGCCCAGGTGGGGTTATGCACGCCACCCATCTTGTGCAGAGGTGATGCCGCAGTCCGTGACCAGCGGGCCTATACCACTTCAACCCAAGATAAATATCCGGATTTTATGGTTATGTAGGTTTGTGTTCTGTAAGGCTTCCCCAGATTTGGGCTAGTGTTAATAAAACTTTTTGTATCACAGATGTCCAGTACGATGGAGCTGCCGGAATCTTAGTGTTGAGGAAGCAGTTCAGGTCAGTACGCTCTACAACGTAGATTACACAGTATGTGAAATAGTAAAATTGTTCCATTTCCCACAATTATCATAAACTCGATTTAGGTTAACTCTTGTTACCTCCGCTAAGGAGGTTGTTTTCGTCGGGTGTGTCTGTTCCTCGATTTGTGTGTCTGTCTTTCTGTCTGTTATCAAGATAAATTAAAATTATGGACTGATTTTGATGAAATTTACAGTGATTGCTAGGTTTGTTAAGAGGAACAGAGGGTTAATTTTTGGTGAAGATCCGTCCATCCGTTTGTTTGTCTTCCTCATTTTTCTTTATGCAATAACTGAAAAAGTTATGGGCGGATTTTTATGAAATTTACATAAGTTGTTAGGTATATTATGAAGAGCAAATGACGAAATTTTAGTAACGATCCGTTGATTCATTTTTTACTGTTTTTCATTTTGAGCATATTAGCACAATCACTCAAAAAAGTAGTGAACAGATCTTTATGAAATTCAGAGGAGTTGTTAGGAATGTTAAAAGGCATAAATGATCAAATTTTGGTGCAGATCGGTTTGTTCGCTTGTATGTTTGACTCATGTTTGTCATAATGCTTGTTAGCAGCATAACTCAAAAAGTTATTTACGGATCTTCGAAAAAATTACTGAAGCTGTTAACACTATTGAAGGGCACTGATGATTAGATTTTGGTGTTGATACAAAGAAAATCAGAGTCTCAGATCGATGAATTTTAATTTTCATAACCGTTGCCATCCATGCTTGGCGGAGGTATGCGCTCTCGGAGTGCTCTAGTTGCAGTGATACAATTTAATCTGAATTCAGATCCAGTGGCATTTTCGTCAGTCGATAACGACTCATACAAATTCCAAAGAAGTTGTATAATAAGAATGTATTTTAGTCTCCTAGCACGTAAAAAATATATCTCTCGTAAGTTCGGATGGAGATATTTTTTTTTAAATCCCTTGTGATCGGTCAAATTGAATGCAATTTAGATTACTTTTCTCTGATTTTTAATACGATGTTGCAAATCAAATACCCAACTCAATTTTCCTGGACCCACGTATGGTTGAAAGGGGCTCCTATATACATACATATGCTTGACGCGGCTCCCCCTTGATGCAAACGGAGCTTTTGATGCTGTAGCTCCAACAGTGATGGAAAGAGTCTGCGATGGTAGGGTACTGTTTTTTTTTCATCATTTACACGCCGACACATACAGTATAATTAAATTTCTCTTCACCCTGATTTTATAGAGCAGCCCGGATAAAGGATGTCCCCGCTACTGGTCATCTCCTTTAATGCAGCTTTTATTGAGGTTCATATTTAGTTACCAGTTACACCAAAAATAATATAGTATCAAGTATTTAGTTCCAGTTGTGCGATAAACAGTTTCTACAGCATATGTACAGTACTAGTGAAACAAGGGTACATACTGTATGTCGGACGCCTGTAGTTAATTTTTTTAGCCTAAATAGAAAAAGATGAATAAAACGTTATGTTGCATGCGTAACATTTGTAGCGTAATACTTATATTAACGCTACATTTTTAACATAATACTTTTAGCTAATAATACGTTTTCAGCATAGCGTATTTAGCGTTCTCGAGCATCGTTTTAATATTTTTTGTACATTTTCGGTAAAATGATTAGGTATTAGCGTATGCACCATCTATTAACACGTTTAAGTGGCAAATTTGCGTGCATTTTCGTTTTTCAAATATTTATAAAGTTTCATAAATTCAGAAGTGTAGCTGTAGCATTCATTATAAAATACCATTTTCTAAGTTGTTAGAGTATTATATTTGTATGTTGTTAGCGACATTCACTAATAGTATATATAATGTAATATTCAAAATAAGTCTGAATCGATGTAGTGTGTGTGTGCATAGTTAGTATTTATTGGGGCATATTTCTGGTGATTCAATTTTACAACATTATTATAATTTCCAAGTTTTTACTGACATATTTCTGTGCCATCTCCGTTTGCTGATTCTTGTAAAAATTCTTAGGTTGTAACAGATTTCTCATTCTTGCCTTGTTACCTCCTCCAATGAGGTTTTGAATTTGCCGAGTTTATTTATTTGTCTGTCTGTATGTTTGTCGGCCTGTCGCCAAGATAACTCAAAAAGTCATGGAAGGATTACTGAGAAATTCGCAGGGATTGTTAGGTATGTTAGGAGGATAGATCATTATCTTTTGGTGAAAATCCATTCAATTGTATATGTTTGTTTACTTCTTTTTTTTTAATGCCCTAATTCAAAAAGTTACAAACTAATTTTTATAAAACTTGTTTGAGTTGTTAAGTATACTACGAAAAGTAAATGACCAAATTTTCATGGCGATCTAATTATTCGTTTGTCTGCCTTTGTGTATGATTTTATGCTTGTTAGCAAAATACAGCAACTCAAAAAGTTATTATCGGATCTGTATGAAATTTACACGAGTTGTTAGTAAGTTGAAAGACATAAATGATTCAATTTTGGTGATGATCGGCTGAATAATGTTTGTTAGTAGATCTCCACAAAAATGATAGAAATTTTTATAAATGTTAAAAGGCACAAATAATTAGTTTGGGTTTCAATACAAAGGAAATCAAAGTTTCAGAACCAATTTGAATTTTTCATTACCGTTGCCTTACTTATCGGAGGTATTCACCCTTAGGGTACTCTAGTTTTGGGGATGCTATTGGTATTTTCGTTTTGTTAATGTACTTTATTTTTGTGCTCTCTGCTTTGAAATGCGAGTGCAATTCTTATGTGCCAGAACAGTAAAATTTTTTGGGACTTCTTCCTATAGTTTTATTATATCGACAGTCAAAGTCCCGTTGCACTTCACAATAATAAAGTACTACCTTTGCATACACGTTATGCATTCCAGCGGCAAATTTGCGTGCACTTTTTACGTGTTCCGCTACCCATTCGACAAACATCGCTGTGAGGTCATCGTGAGTTTGGGCTTCTCGCCCGAGCAGCTCGTCACCTTCACCAACCGAAGCCTCAGCCTGCAGTACTCGGGGGCGAGGCAGCTCGTCCAGTTCGCCGTGGAGGAAGTCACGGCGCACGCAACGCGGGTGCAGAAGAACACTACGATATTCAGCGGCATTAAGGTGAAGTGACATTTTGCTGTTGATCTTTTTTACCAGCGTATAGCTATAGCTGAGAAGATGAGCTGTGCAGCTAACCATGTGGTTCTCTACCGTGACCGTGCGTGCGAGCAATCTGTGTATCTGAGCAAGTTAATGACTCTGTGCCCCACCGACTGTTGTGGTGGAAGGTTGTATTGCACTACATGTGCTGGTTATGTATCAGTGCACGACATGACCCCTTGGTCTGCGTGTGTCTACAAGGACTCTACTCAGTAAAACTGACTGGGATATCCATATGAAAAGAAAAATACCAATGCTGACACTATACCCATAGTACTAGCAGCACCCTAGCATGGTGAGCTCATGACACTTCCCGACGCTGATTCGAGTGGCAACCCAGGCAAGCGAGCTCTGCGGCGCATGGTGCGCTGACTCAGAAGTTGATAGGTATGCACAGCTGCCACGGGGTACTTGCCTTTTCCAAAAATGGGGAGGGTGGGAGGATACGGATCATTGCATAAGAAACTTTAGACGAAGACTCCATACTAGTCCATAGTTTTCACCACCCTTGATCGACTGCAGCCTGTGGCCGTAGCACGAACCAGTGCGAGTGGGTTCTCTGTATAGGTGCAGTATAGGTACTTTAGGTACTTTACCTTTATACGTATACATGAGAAAGTCCTTGTGTGGAATGGAAATTGTGCAGAATGAAGTAAGTCTCATAAGAAGAAGCCAAATCTTGTCGCATCTTTGAAGTTGTTTGGTACCATCAATATTCTAGAACATACAGATGACATTTTCCCCTCCGTCTATCTTATTGTTTTTCCAAGTCGTTTGAGTCCGCTTAAATAACACTAATTTAGTCAATACCTGGAGCATGAAGGCCAGTTTTATATATACCGGATTTTTCTATCTTTTTTTTGTACGGACAAATTTCAATCACGGATAAAAAAACTCAAACTAAGTAGATTTTCACGAATGATTAAATGTCAAAATTTCTTAGTTTTCGATTTATAATGACTTAAAGAAAGTTAAAGCTTTAAGTTAAGATCGTGCGCGCCAGTGTTAGCACTAATTTTGTTAATGAAAGGGACTCACACTAAAATATCAAAATCATAAATACAACGTAGACTTACAAACAAAATGTAAGATTTCGGTATGAATGAATCCCGTCATCAGAAGAGAAGAATGAATCTACAACCTATAAATAAAAGTGTCCTTTATTTCATACACAGTGAGGGGAGCATAGATGTGGTCGGGAGGAAGTGTAAAAAGCGAATTAGCAGAGCTACATGGAGGGGTCGGATGTCAGCTCCAGTACAGTCGGCTGATGTGGGGCCAATTGTGAACTGTTTGAAGCGGTACAGCTGAGGTCATAATTAGAGCCCGGATTTCCAGTCCTAAAAAATAGTCAAAATAACGCTAAATACCTAGTCAAAATAGCACTTAAAAAAGGCGATATTGCAGGTATCATAGTAAAATAGTTTTTATTTCTAGCAAAATAGTTCTTATTAGTAGCAAAATGGCACGTAAAACTTTGCTACTTTTGGCTAAATTTCTGCAGTTTCATTTCATTTGTAGCTATGAAAAGACTGAGAAGAAGTTATTATTTTAATCGAAAAGCATGTTTTTTTCCCCTCAACCTATGCGCATATTGTATAGACAGGAACTTACATAGCTGTGAACATTTTTGTAGTGCCCAGTTTTGCAGTAGCTATAGATGTATATGAATGAAATAAAACAAATTTATTTACATTAAACAACTAACGTAACATAACGTAACCCTAGGTTAGCTCAACGCAGGGTCAGGTCAGGGTGACGTCAGGTTATTCATTAAAAGAGTAAGCTCGGTGGAGCTCATATCCTGGATACCGCTCATATACAAATAATGGGAAGACTGAAGGTTTGAATCTTATAGGAGACTCCAGCATATAGAATGCTTCATTACATATAATAGGAACCTCACTAAATGCTCAGTTGCTAGATAACTCCAGCGCTGGACCGTTGTTCTAGGAGGTTACCAAACAATTTAGTGTTTTACATGAAATAGAAAATAGTTCATACTGCCATTATAACTGATATATACAATGCTTCTACTGATTGAATAATGCATATTTGTCCTACCTTCACGACTGAAAAATGTCTAGGATAACATAATGTTTTGGTTTTTCATGTACCCCATCTCGTTACAATAGGCTGAAGAGTTCGCGGCTACTTGGGCTATTCACCAATATACGTTTTTTTGTCGTTTGATATTAGTTTAACAACGTCCTGCAAGTGCGTCCATTCCTCTTCTGCAACTCTGTAGAAGCCGTGTGCGAGGCATCTTAGGAGCAGCACATTGGGGTACAGAATTTGTAGAGAAGCAGCAGGGTTATTTATTTTTGCTGCAGCGTCTGTCACCAGCAGCATGTTGTTATACTTAATGGATACTAGCCAAAGAAGCAATAGAGATGATGTAATGAACTTCGTTATAGTTGTACTATTATTGCGTTCTAACTACATGGAATTTAACAGAAAAACATGTCAGATTCTTTGTCCACTTCATGTGTGCCTATGATTGCTGTCGTTATCTGCCTCTCCGTCGTATCAGTACACTCGTTCACTGCCAGCACTTGTGTATATGATAATGTCGTGACCAGAATGACAGTGATATGCACAATTCCTGACGTTTTTTTCTATAGGACATGTAAATAAAGTTGAAACATGGTCAACTTAATTATAAACTAATTATTCACTAAGCCTTTCCTTATATTTAATTATTGAAATTAATTTTATGCTTAATGGTATAAATACGTACCACTTTGTGCAGGTTTCACAGTCATTGATTGCATAAAGACTACTTTTTGGCTCTGTGTCTGTTCAAAATACCGTTTATGGTATAGTATCATATTTTGCAATAAATGCAAATTATTACTTGCATTTATAGTCGAAATAGCAATAATCGAATAAATGACAGAAATCCGGGCTCTAGACTCATAATGTTGAGGCTGGGTCTTATTCTGTGGTTGTAGAGGGACTGTAATATTTTCAAATCCTTTGGAATAGAAGTGTTTATGGTTGAGAAGTTATTCCTGTCGATAGCAGGGAGTGTAAAGTAAAGTAAAGGTAAAGTCAACTTAGACCACACCCTCACCTGGGAAACCCACATGCACTGGTTTGTGCTACGGGTATAGGCCCACTGGCCCCAGACGAGCAAGTGTAGTCGCAGTCGCCCTCGGGTTACGAACTATGGCGCCAATTTGACGGNCCGAGCATGCACACACAACTGCCGAGTCAGCACACCAAGATCTGCAAAGAGCTCGTGTGCCTCACGGGGAATCGAACGAGCGACACAAGGTGTTAGAGCTGAGAACGGAAGCATGCAGCTACCGTGGCGTCCATTCTCTTCCTAACGTGTGGTCAGGAGAGGTCGGAAGACGTGCTGAACTATCAAATTTGGCGCTAACATTGGCCGTACGTAGTTTCCTACTTAAAGCTTTAAATTTATTTAAGTCATTATAACTTAAAACTAAGGGGCTTTGGGCATTTTATCATTCATGAAATTCGATTTATTTTCAGTTTTTCTAGCTATAGCTGAAGCTTGTTCGCACAAAAAACAAACCTGTATATATTGTGGTGCAGATCTGACCATTATTAGGGTTTTCTCCATGACCCGAGTGGGTAAAACCTTTTTTTCTTCGTCCACAAGAATTATTTACCACCAAGACATCACAAAAACCATACGTGGTAAGTGTAGGTTTATATTTTAGTGTTTTATCTCATCAGCATTGTGTTATGGTTGTTTTCCAATAAAAATTTTTCATTTCATATCCATCTGAGACTACTATTAGTATATAATATTGATCAAACTGCCAATGGTTATTTTTCCAGGTTAACATCTGTTTGGTTCGTTTACCCAATGTGATCATGTTGACGTTGTTCCTGCCCACCTTCCTGCTAGTCTGCATAGGCTACTCTACCCTATTCGTCAGAGTGGATAACTTAGAGGTGAATTAGTGTTCGGTATATAATTTGTGGCTCTGGGGAAATAATAATTACTAAATTTAGATTGTCATCACGTGCAAGATCCTAATGTAAATATGATCTTGTACAACTTTTGATTGCCATTTTACCATAAAACGCATTTGTCTGGGAATATGTATTTTTATGTGATATGCTTATGGGGACACCGCCAGTGGCAAAACTATGTATAAATGAATCTTCTCTGCGTTAAATTACTGTACTTGACCGAGTATCTGCTTTTGCGCCAAATTCCTAAGGTCCCTCTAAACTCCTACTTTTTTTTTAGGTACGTATGGCTGTAGCTCTGACTACCCTCTTGGTACTTTACACGCTTTTCAACCAGACTTCAGAAGCTCTTCCTAACACGGCTTACGTCAAGATGGTGGACATTTGGTTTTTCGCTATCATCACGCTGCTCTTCGTTATCATCGTGTTTCACGTCTTTGTTGAATATATCGATCAGAAATCGGAAAACGAAGAATATCTTCATGAGCGACGATTGAAAAACAAGTTTCCACCGACTAAACATCAAAATTGGAAGAATGTCTGGACTGTGCCTAGCGAGGACTCTGACTTACCTGAAAAGATGATGCGTATAATGAGGAGGTTCGTTGTCCCGGCTCTCTTTGTGACATTCAACGTAATATTCTGGATGTATTGGTTTGCTTAAATGCCATATCGGTTTTGGTGATGTTTTATGAGCACAACTTTATTGTTATTATTAAAAAGTAGGTAATAAAGAACCGCGTCCGCAAGACCTCATCACCCGGGAATGCAAAAAATATGAGAAAAGGTAAAGAATAAATAATAAGAAAAAAAATTAAAAAGACTAACGGAAATAGGGTTGTGCTCATTCATGGAAAGGACAAGGGGCCAAGGATGGCTGCTATAAGACAACACCTTAACTCCCAAGTATGAAGACGACGAAAGAAAGTTCAAGGCTTACAGCTGGTGATATAAAATAATGAAAAAATAGAAGTGGCGAAGAAGCAAATGAGTTTCGTTAGTTGGATTCAAGGAATTATTTAATTGCATATGGTCATTCATTTAGTAACTTTTAAAACAACTGTACAGTTTTTTTGTACTTTAGAACTGCGTATGATAAACCATAAACCACACCATACATTGACTAGGCACTGAAATCGGACCTTTTGTAATTGGGCCTGGAAGTCGATTTACGTAAGTGTTAATGAAATGAGTTCTAATGATCACAGAGACCTCAAACAACGATTAATTTTTTCGTTGTACCATAAGGAATGCGTTGCAAAGTAAAGAATATAAATTCTCAATCATACATCTTCACTAGGCGATATATATCGTACTTTCGGACACCAAGAATAAATGAAAATTTGTCATAATTCCCAGGAATATTAAAATTTTATCGAACAAATTGGTACAGCGATACTACATGTAATGTATTTTAATATCAGATACTATTGAATATTTCCAACGACTGATTTGAAGCAATGACCTCAGAAATTGATGTATGTAGAGCTTTCGGTAGAGCTCATCCCTATAGCGCAAGAAAAGGAAGGTTAAGAAATCCAAGAATACTAAAAGCCTGACTAAATCCACAGTAATACCACAGAATAAAACTATATTAGTAGCTATCAACTAAAAATGTCTAATTAACCACGAGATGATACAAGAAACAGCTGTTAAAAGACATTAAAATGGCATTTTGGTGCTGATACACTTCACCACTGGAAACATCTACAGTTAAACCATGACATTTCATATTACTACCTAGGAATACTACCCCACGTTTTGGTTGCTTACATTACATCACTTCATGGTTGCCTACATCACTTAATGGTTACCAAAGCTACATCACTTTCACAGTTGTGTAAGTTAAATCGTTCCACGGCTGCCTAAGTTCAGTATCGTGGTTGTTCCCTACAGTACATTACGTCGTGGTTGTCTAACGTTATGTCATTTCTTGTTGTATATGTTGCTGGTACATCTCATCATGGTTGCCTACAATATATGGTTTAATGGACTACTATATTTAACCTCTTCATGGTTGCCTAAATTACATAATTTAGTGGAGGACAATTTTACATCGCTTCATGGTTGTCTACATTACATTATTCAATAGATAACCATAATACATCACTTCATAGTCGCCAATGCTAGATCACTCTAGGCCTGCAAGTGCTACATCATTTCACTGTTGAAGATCCTTGATCATTTCACGGCTACTAATGCTGCATCAACTTAGACCACACCCTCACCTGTCAAACCATCTACACTGGTTTGTGCTGCGGGTATAGGCCCACTGGCCCCAGATGAGTAGGTGTAGTTGTAGTCGACCTCGGGTCACCAAGAACTATGGCACCATTTTGATGGAAGGAACAAATGACCCGAGACACCCGCCCCCTCATCTCTGAGAAAGTCAGTTCAGCCACGGCGAAGTTCATGCACACACTGCACTTCACGGCTACCGATGCTGCATCACTTCACGGCTCCAATGCTGCATCACTGCATTGCTGTCAAAACTCAATGCTACACCACTTCATGGTGGCCAGTGCTTTACCACCTCACTGCTGTCAGGGCTTCATCACTAATTCATGTCTGCAAGCTGCTCTGACTCACCCTTTAGCTATACAGTCTGTTTTGATCCTCTCACTTAGTCTGTATACTAAATATATTTCATTAACATTTTCACCAGCTATTTAATTGACATTTCATTACAAGTTGAAGCACAAATTTGAGAAGCTTCTGTTCTATAAAATGACTTTATTTCACAAACTATTGAGAAACAGGTTTACTTTACTGTAAATATCAAAGGATTTCATGCAGTTGCTCGAAGTAATTTCACTTCAAGCCTTAATATTTTTGTGAATTTATTGCGTATAGATGTTTTAAAGGTATGTAAATGCTTGCCAGTCATTACTGGATGCGAAAGAATTAAGTCAAATAACTAAACAAAGTATGAAAAAATAACAAAGTATATATAAAAATGCGTCTACGGCACCGTGCAGTCAGGACCCTTATGGGCATTTATCAGCTGCACGTACCAGTGCATGTAAATTTTCTATCTGGCATTTGCAGCCAAGGCAACGTTATCTTTCCCTTTCAATATGATGCTTTCGTAAATGGTAGTTTTGTTGGTTGTCATAAGGTTAGGATTGTAAATCTGTAGTAGAGTACTCTAGTGGACATAATAGGCAATGTAGGACTTAGTTTGTGTTTTTGCGCTAAAATAGCGAGCTGGCGCAGTCACTGTACATTAAGCTTATATTATCCTAAAGTACTGTATACTAAGCACAGAAAACTCCACGAGTTTCAATTGGATGAAGGATGAAAATTAGGCAGGAAGGAAATAGTGTAACTTTCGCAGTTCTCATTTCTGTGAGCCATAGGCAAGGTTTGTTTGTGTATGTATGAGTCTCGTATTAGCCATATTCATCCAGCTCACAACCAAGTTATGAGGAGGACATGGTTGTATACTAGTCATTGTTACGAGTGAAGCTAGTAATACAGTATATACATTTTCATATTGCATGTTATTTTTATAGGTTGAAGCCCGTACTTTTACTGCAATACAGATTGGGATTATTTAAATGAACGTTTCGTATATACTCATCATCGGCGTAACTAAAAAGACCCGATACAGAAATTTATCAGATGCCGCTAGCAATTGGAAATAAAAATACAATAAAACACTATAAAATAAAGTAACAGTTAAGAATAAAGGAAGGATGTGCACCCTTAGATTAGTCGAAAGTGATTTTAACCCAAAAATGTACAAGCATTGTATATTCCCTGAATTCACAGCAAATTGTCCTGATGAGCAGCGTCGTCGGACCGCAGACTACCTCAGAAACTGTTTATCCCATTGCAGCTTAAAGCTTGTTGGTACAGCCACATGTTTCCTACATATCTGAGCACAGCTTTCGGTGTAGAAAAAAATGGCCATTACGTTGAAATTGCGCTACATTGATGCGCATTACGCGCTACATTGATACGCATTGACACACGATGTGTGGATAGATGGAGCGTAAGAATATAATTATTGTTTTCATGCCTTTCAAATTTTTAGGCGGTGTTGAGAGAGTCCACAACGTATGAGTATATCAAAGCTATTCTAGTTATTAAGTCATTGGCATTGGAGTTATGAGTCAACGTTATTATTTGTTTCAATAGAAAGCAATTAAAATCGAGTATTAAATTCAGTACAGGTAAATTAAACAAAATATGGAAAAAATCATTTTCCTTCTCACCATGAACATTTTCGTTTCACTACTACTCAAAAATGTATGTATGTATAATTTATTTTACATTTAAAATATTAATCTTTTCAATCAGTGCTCTCAAGGTTATACAGTTTTTCCCATCGAATAGTTTATTTTCAAGATATTCTACTTGAAAAATAAATGTACCGTCGGAAGAAATATATAGATCATTTTTCTGTTCGTTTCGTTAAAACATGTTTTTTTTACAAAATATGTTACATTAGGTATGTGTGATGGGTAAGCGGAGTCGGTGAAAACATATAGGTCTTCAATATAAATTGTTTACCCAGTGTAAGTGCTTATTTTAGGTAATAGAATGTTTTTCACGGAAGAATACAGTGAGAGTATTTGATAGGTTCAACTACACTTCAGTCACAATTATTAAAATGCAGTCATTTCTTTCGCACAAACTATCCGAATATGGAAAATATAATCCATATACATATAATCCAACACAGAAAATAGGGCAATTACCAGTTATTATTGAATATATGTACTACTATATGCTATGGCTACATCATCGTACACTTAGGAATAAAAGAATGTGTAAAGCCCTATGTCTAGAGAGCAATATTTATAAAATATTTACATAAAACTATGTTTCAGACATAGAAAGGTATAGGTCATGGGGGAATCCACAGCCTGCTATTACGGATGCTTTTACACATACTCGTAGATGAGCTGCCCCTGTCGTACAGTCCCGAGCAACAATGCCTCGTGGGCCCCACATGGGCACCAGGTGGGGTATGGGCAACTGCTGGGCACAAATGGGCATAATCTGGGCTCTAACTGAGAAAACCCAACCTGAGCTCTACCATGTCTTTACCATCTGGGGCCCACACGGTCTTTCCCATCGTGGAAAATGAGTGGTGTTTTCCACATGGGTAAAAAGTGGGTATCCCTCATACGAGCGTTGGTGGTAAGCATATTTCATACATAGGTGGGCACCAGTGGGGCTCCCCATATGGGCATCGTATGGTGTTTCCCAAATGAGTACCAAGTACATGGGCATCCCAATGCAGCTCCATATGAATAATATCATGGGCCTTCCCATATCGGACGCAGGTGGACACGAATGGGTTTTCCCAGTGTGGGCAAGGCATAGTGATTCCCACATGGGCACCAAATGGGCTGCACTGCGACATCCGATATTAGTTTTAATTTAGTGGGTCTTCCCACATCACACCCATGAGGGATTTCTCAAGATGAAAACATATGGTGTTTCCCACGTGGGTAACTTACGGATGTGCTGCCCAGCTATATCCTACATTGGCTAGTGTTTTGGATCTGGTATTAAAATAGAATTTGTTATCAAAACATGGAGACGACACGTCTTCAAGTTACATTGTAGTTGATAACATATACCGCAGAATATTTACCGATCTTTAGCTTTAGCAGTAATCTGACGTGTCATGTAAATAGGTCACCGAGGCTGAGTGGGCTAAGACGTAAGTGTATGGCAAGTGGTATCTGTAGGTTCGATCCAAGGCTAGGCATAGGATTTAGTGGGCGATTCATGGGAAACTTCTGGGGTATGCAAGGCCAAAGTCTGACTTTCCCACGAGATACCCATCCAAAAACTATTTGAAAACGAGCTGGGACCCACATGCGTCCCAGCTCCTTTTTTAAATATCGTTTTTGAATGGATCCCACGTGGGAAACCCAACACCTGCCCAAACACATCCCAGCTGAGACCCATATAGGCTTCCCACATGGGCCCTGTTGGTAACATCCCTCCTCATTCCCATGTGGGTTGCACTACATGGGGCCCAGTTGGGATATGCATGGGCAAATGTTGGGTTTCCCACATGTGATCCATTCAAAAAAGGTTTTTAAAAAAGGAGCTGGAACCCGTATGGGCGTCCCACATGGGCCCCACGTGAGGCCAATCTCCATTGTTGCCCGGGGTGTGACTTCTCCTTGCGAGTGTCAAACAGGCACTGGGACTAGACAGACACATTAACAATTTTGCCTGTCGCCCCGGACGCATTCACGTTAGACGTCGATGCTGTTCACTATGCAGCCCAGCTTCGGTTTCGCTATGCAATAGCAGCAAACCTTGCATGCTGCACAGATGTGCTGAAGGTCCCGTGAATGAGCCCCAGGCCTAGTGAGGGATCTTTTTGGCGTCAGTAAATTTGCATCGTGTGCACAGCTACCGTGGGGTACTTACCTTATGATAAAATGGAGAATTTTTGCAGCTTCCGCTAGTGCACCATAGTTCATAGCGACCCGTGGTCGGCTGTAGATGAACTTACTCCTCTGGATCGCCAGCTTACCTATATTTGCTGCACGAATCAGTTAGTGTGGTTTTCCCACTGGAGCGTGAAGTCCAAGTTGAATTTACCCTTACCTTTACTTTAGATTGTAATTCTAGAGGCAAAATTATCCATCGAATTAAATGGGCTAATGTGCAGCCAAGGATTTATATATAAGGTCTATTTAATGGTCGGGATCTACTGGCGTGTCCGGTATACTGGCATTAATCGAGATGATGTAATCATAAATAATTTAACCCAACAACCGTAACCGATTGCTATTGGGACGGTTCGAAAACTCGGATCTATCTTAAGCGTAACCTCCGTGAGTCTCCGTGACTAGGAACGAAATTTTTGTCTCCGTCACTAGGAACCAAATTTTCGTCTCAGTGACTAGGAATGACAGAATAGATGCACTTAGACAAGCAGCACTGGACAGCAATTTTTCCAGTGAGAAGATACATAATAATAGTTCTACGGCTAATTGATGTTCATTACAATTACTAAGTTTACAGGAACTACACTGGAATGGAGAACAGCGCATTTTTATTCGTTGCAAGTAGATCAAAAGGAACTACGGCGGTTTTATGCGTAGCTATGTGAAGTGAAAGTCCATAAAACGGTCTTTTCTCAATACTTGTGCCACACAATGCCAATTCTATGCAAAGTATTTATTGTTTATTGACTTATTGACTGGACTACCTCTTGTTCGACACGAATGCAATTGCAGCGATATGCTCGGCGTCCTTCCTCTGTTGGCCACCGTGACACGACACTCAATCTTAATGATGACAAAGTCGTATGTTTCTCCATTGAGTGAAGAAGTGAGGTTCCTATGATGCTATTGAAATCCTGTATTCCCTGAACATGCCGTTGAGCTGCCTAACATCACTAGCTACAACTCTTTCAGCTCTAACATTTGCAAGAAATTTGCTTCAGCCTTGCAGACAAACACGAAATTAAGTAAAATAGAAGCAGAGATGAATAAAAGACACCGTTAACGGTCTAGATGTATCTGCTTGGGCAAAATCAAGGCTGAAGTCTTAAACGTCTGTGAAGGGAGAATGTAGTAGATTAGATATTAAAGATACTTGAAGCATATCAGGACAAGAATTCAGTGCCAAGATATAATTACGAACAAAAAACGCATGAATTTTAAGTACATTAGAAAACTAGAGCACTCTGAGAGCGCATACCTCCGCCAAGCGAGGCAACGGTAGCAAAAATTTCAAATCGGTTCTGAAACGATGATTTTCTTTGTATCAACTCTAAAATCTAAATCATTTGTGCCTTTTGATAGTAATGACAGCTTGTGCAATTTTCTTGAAGATCCGTTCGTAACTTATTGAGTTATACTGCTAATAAACGTTATGACAAACATGAGTCAAACATACAAACGAACAAACCGATCTGCACCAAAATTTGATCGTTTATGTCTCTTAACATTTCTAACAACCAAAATAACTTTCATAAATATCTATTCATTATTTTTTGAGTTATTGTGCTAACAAGCATAAAATTAAAAACAGTGACAAACAAACAAAAGAGTATACGGATCATCACAAAAATTTGATCATTTATTCTCTGTGATATACCTAACAACTCATATGAATTTCATAAAAATCCGCCCAAAACTTTTTAAGGTATGGCATTGAGAAAAATTAGGCAGACAAACAAACAAACAAACGGATGGACGGATCTTCACCAAAAGTTAAAAATCTGTTTCTCCTAATATACCTAACAATCCCTGTAATTTTTGCCAAAATAAGTCCAAAACTTTTTGAGTTATCATGGTGACATACAGACAGACAGACAAACAAAGAGACAGATAGACAGACAAACCCGTCAAAGCATAACCTCCTTGGCGGAGGTAATAAATACGAATCTAACAATAGGTGCAATCGTAATTATACAAAGAAAACTGTTCTAAATGTAGCTATGATGCAGACTGGCACTTACCAGTGGAAAATGCAGAAAATAACTTAGTGAAAGTAGTTGCACGTACATACTGCACTTAATGACACTCTATCTAATTATTAACCTATATAACAACAGACTATTTTGACCTGAGCGCACCAAATTGGGGAAGATGAAAAATTTAATTTTAAACATAGAAACTCAAAAATTTAAGCTCATGTCTGTTCACGGGACGGAACTTGTGCCGAAACGTCATTACTCCGCCATTAACCAGTGATGATTACTCATGGTGACTTCTCTTTACCTATGACTATAACGTGTTAGCCAATATTTGACTAGGTGGTGGGGTAGCGCAGTACTTCACAAAGAAGCCTATGGCAAGACTCCACAACAATGAGACTGTCAATGGGCAACACTTTAAACCGTAACCTGTGCCGGCACCAAACTAAAAGGAGGGCTTGAGTCTTACCGATGTCGAGTGAGGCCCTCATGTTTTCTGTCCTCATTTAACCATTATCCGTATTTTTATATTTTGAGAAACCCCTTCGTATTTGAGAACGCAGGTAACGAACCTACCGAGCTCACTCACTGCATTGTGTGACTCTGATTCTGCGGCCTGCTGGTCTGACCAACCCACCAACTTTCTGCTCGTCCATCTTTCTCTCTATATGCTTCTTTTTCTGCTCGCTTTGTATCCTAACCTTGAAATTTATTGGTAACAGTTACTGATTGCTCTAGCATACACTACAGGGCATGAAACACCAAAACGTATATTCTGTGCTCTGTTGCACGAAGCATCAGTCGGTAAAGCTTATTTGGACCAAATAAAATAACGCAGTGCAGACAGCAGCTGTTCTATTGACCGGATAGAGAAATGTAACTTGCAGCTGAGATTAAATCGTCCGCAGCACATATTTAATATAGAGAGAACATTCAAGGAAGGAACTGTAACTGCATTACTTCTCTCGTCTTCACGAAAGTCTTCATAACACAAATGAACTAAAAAGCTAAACCAAGTTTAGAGGTAAACATATAACGCGCTCAGACCTGAACATTGTGGTCTATTTTTTATTTTAATTCTGTCTAAAGACTACCGCGGAAATCAGCACCAGAATAAAACTATATGTACCTGCATGCCTCACTGAGTAACAGAGGAACACTCAAAACAACTGAATATTTTAAAGACACTCTGCTAGTGTGAACTGACCACCTTTGTGTTTGGTATTATATCCAACGCTACCTGCTGCATCGCCATCGAACGCTATCAGACGAAAACCTACAGGCTACGCCCCACCTCTCCCAACTCTCCGATAAAGAAGCGTTTTGTCCACCCGCAAGTTCTGCAAGCGCCACGGGAATAATTCATCATGCATGCGATGATAGTTGAAACTGCAGATTTCCATACAACACATTTCATGACTTGTCAAGAATACCATACTTGGATAAATGATACAAGATCATTCATCAGCATTGCTTCTACCATGAGTTTCTTACACTCTACTAAACGTCGAACCTAGAGTACCAAATTTCAGGTTAGAGACAACGAATGCTGTGTCTGGATAATTTGCTAGGAGGTCATCAGGATCGCCGGTGTCGGGGCCGCAAGGTCCTTTCAGTGCTCCAGGAGTGGTGGGATCAGCATCAGGAGGATAGAGACCATCCAGCCACAACATATGCCTGTCATAGTCAGCCCATAGCGAAAAGACCAAGACGACTCCCCGATCGAGCGCTGCCCCCATATTGGTCAATCCGCCCACACCCGTCGTATAGTCCACCCCTCCAGTGAAACTAGTCCAGTCTGCACAGAAGTCATCTGATATCGAGTCGTACATTTCCAAGCCCGGGTAGTTGACAGGAGCGTTGTCAATGACGACGCCGTCTTGCACGTACACTCGCCGAATTTCCATAAGATCTCCGTCGTCAGTACCGTCGCTTGTGACGTACTGCGTCACCACAGTGAAGGGTCTCGTTGAATCGACAACATAAGTATCATTAGCTCCATAGTAGTAATGGTTGTTGAGCTCAAACGTCTGGAAGCCGCAGCCAGACTTATCGCATACGCTCGTGGCCAAATCCTCGTCTCCGCACTCATCCCCTTGGCAGAGATAGTATCCTTCGATGGAGCATCCGTGATGCGAGTAGGACCCCACCCATCTGAAAGAAATCACAATATTAAATTGCGCTATTCTAGATCTTGTGGTTTTGTATCTAGGTACCCCTCTTTTAAAAGTGTATGAAAATTTACATCATATGGTAATTATTAGAACTAGCTGCACCCGTGGAAATTCCACGGTTAGTGAATATTTGCACTCAATTTATTTATTTGAGGAAGCGCTAATATCCTAACCCACCCCGTCTGAACGAACGTCCGCCGCTGATCCTCATTGTTCGTCACGCAGTCCATCTATCTGGTCTAACCTTTCCTATATTTTTATTTTCACCACTGAATTACGCATTTTTCCTGTCAGAAGAGAAGTCACACTTGTGTCTTGATGAAGACAGGAAAACGACGGCACATCTTGCAATGTTCTCATGCATTGGCACACCTATCCAAAGCTCTGTTTCCTACAAATTACATATAATTTAGCCCTCCATAAGGTTACACGTTTCAATTATTTTGTCGGTACATCCTATTTTTTTTTTTTTTTGGAACCCGTGGATGCTGATCAGTAGTCCATTATTTTTGTGCTTTGCTCTGCTATCCTTATATGATAAAACGCTTCGCGTCTTTATTTTGTGTCCGCTCTTAAGGAAACAGATAGACAAAACATAGGCCAAGTTGTACATTTTGTAATTGATTTACGTTTTCATAGCGATCGATAACCAGGTTGCAGAACATGGCGAAACCCTTTAGGCCTATCTAAATACACTTCTTTCTCGAAACACCTCTTGAAATCGGGGCATTACAGATTCAGTTTCTGGTGTCCGATTCTACATCATTTTTTCTCTCAGGTCACGAAGTACAAATTCGGCAGATGACCAACGGAGCGCTCACGGTGCGATGATTTTTTAAAGGCAGCAGACAATTAATTACCTCCGCCAAGGAGGTTATGTTTTCGCCGTGTTTGTCTGTCTGTCTGTCTGTCTGTTTGTTTGTTTGTCTGTTTGTCTGTTTGTCTGTTTGTCTGTCACCAGGATAACTCAAAAAGTTATGAACCGATTTGGATGAAATTTACAGGGATTGTTAGGTATGTTGGGAGGAACAGATGAT
>LQNS02278160.1:15801553-15818186 GCA_001587735.2 Parhyale hawaiensis
ACTGCACCCCATAAATGGTTGAATATGGAGGATATATCGATAATAAACAACCAAAGTCTCGACCATAATCATAGTTGTTCTACTATAATCACAACCATAATTTCCGACTGGGCTAGCTGTTGACTTTACCTTCAATTGCGTAAGCCTTAATTGTTCTGTGATCACGCTGTAATTAATTGAAAACTTCGAGTGTTGTCTTACCAGAAGCCAATAACGAGGTCACTTTGATCTTTCCTTCACTTTTTAAATCGCATTTCTTGCTCATGTTGACTAGAGAGTGATGTTGCATAATCTGGGGTAACAGCAGAACCCCATGCAATAAGCAAATGTTGCCAAAACGTGGGAAATTGTTCCGATTTCTATTTTCTAGTTGTTTCTATAGTTACGACATACCTGTACACTAACTTAATACTCACATTTTAAATGTTTTACATTTATCTTGAAAAGTAAATAAAAAATTGTATTTGCATAATCAAAGGTTACTCACTGTACAACCAAGTATATAAGCTCAATTCCATAAAATAAAAATTGAGAATGTAAGAGAATATTGTGAATCTTACTTTAACTCAGGAAAATTCATTGAACAGTTAAAAAATTACGTTAATGGAAAACTAATCAAAGGTCTCATCAGAAAAGTAACTGAGAAAGTACAAAAGTTTAATTGAAGATTTAGGTATTTATACATATATACATATATATTTACTCCACCAAGGAGGTTATGTTTTCGTCGGATTTGTCTGTCTGTCTGTTATTCTGTCTGTCTATCATTCAGACAATTAAAAAGTTAAGGAGGGATCTTAATGAAACTTACATGGATTGTTAGGTATGTTAGGAGGAACAGATGATCAACTTTTGGCGAAGATCTGTCCATCAGTTTGTTCATTGTTTGTCAGCCTAATTTTGCTGGGAGTTTAGCGGGCTATCGTCGATGTGACCCATGCTAAAAAAACTAGGATTAGCTAGCCATCAACAATGACGGCGATCAAATTTGCTCCCACCGCGGTAATGGTCTTATGCTGTGAGGGGTTCAAGTTATGTTATGTTTTTGTCGGGTTTCTGTCTGTCTCTTCGTCTGTTATTCTGTCTGTCACCAAGATAACTCAGAGAGTTATGGACTAGTTTTGACAACAATTCAGTATAATACCTTGAAATTGATGACATCTGAAATTTAGGTCATAATAAGGCATTGAAAACCTGATATAGCCGCTTTGAAAGTGATTTCTATTTATTATATCTTTTTATGACATGCGAAAGGGCTGGAAACGTTTCGGGCTCAACCTGACGTCATGACTAGTAGGTACTTCCCTTCATATTTTTTGGGCTATGCTGCTAACAAATATTTTGGCAAACATTAGTCAAACTCACTAACGGATAAACCTATCATCACCAAAATTTGATCATTCATGTCTTATATGAGGCAGACGAACAAACGAAAAAAATGGATGAACGGAACTTCACCAAAGGTAATCATCCGTTCCTTCCCAATATACCTAACAATCTCTGTAAATTTCGTCAAAATCAGTCCATAACTCTCTGGTTTATCTTGGTGACAGACAGAATAACAGACAAAGAGACAGACAGAAACCAGATAAAAACATAACATAACTTGAAAGCCACACAGCGTAAGACCATCACCTGCGGTGGGAGCAAATTTGATCGCCGTCATTGTTGATGGCTAGCTATCCTAGTTTTTTTAGGATGGGTCACATCGACGAAAGCGCACTAAACTCCCTGCAAAAAATAGACTGACAAACAATAAACAAACTGATGGACAGATCTTCGCCAAAAGTTGATCATCTGTTCCTCCTAACGTACATAACAATCCATGTGAGCTTCATTAAAATCCGTCCTTACGTTTTTCAGTTGTCTTGATGATAGACAGAGAGACAAACCCGACGAAAACATAACCTCCTTGGTGGAGGCAAATATAAATATGTATACCTAAATCTTCAATGAAAACAGTATCACCTCTCTCACTTCGTTTGCGGGTGATAACTAGGGCATTCTGAGAGCGCATACATCCGCCAAGTACGGCAGCTGTACGAAGAATTCAATTTAGCTCTGAAACCATGATTACCTTTGCCAATGAGGTTATGTTTTTTTCGTGTTTGTCTGTCACCAAGATTACTCAAGAACCAATAAACGGATCCTTATGAAATAAATAGGGATTGTCAAAATCCGATCATCCGTCGGTTTGTTTGTCTGTCTGCCCAATTTTTTTCGTAAGGCCATAACTAGAAAAGGTTTGATTAGATTTTCATGAAATTTATATCAGTTGTTCGGTATATATGATAAATAAATGATAAAATTTTGAGGATGATCTGTTTCTTCGTTAGTTTGTTCGTCGCTATGTCTGATTTTATGCTTATTGGCACAATAACTCAAAAAGTTATCGACATATCTTTATGAAATTTACAGGAGTTTTTAGTGGTGTTAGAAAACATAAATGATTAACTTTTAGTGGTGATCGGTTAAACCATTTTGTGTGTTTGACTTATGGTTGTTATAATGATTGTTAACAGTATAACCCAAGAAGTTATGAACGGATCTTCACGAAAATTGTACAAATTGTTAAGACTATCAGAAGGAACGAGTGATTAGATTTTTGTGTTTATACAAAGAAAATCATGGTTTCAGAACCAAATTGAATTTTTTGTTACTGTTGCCTTCCTTGGCGGAGGTGTGCGTTCTCAGAGTGCTCTCTAGTTTTTTGTAACAATGCCAAAACCTTATAATGAAATTTTGTGCCTTTAGACAGTACTAACAGCTTCTGTAATTTTCTTGGAGATTCGCTCATAACTTTAGGTGTTATGCTGATAACAAACATTCTAGAGAACATAAGTCAAACACACAAACGAACCAGCCGATCATCACCAAAATTTAATCAATTATGGTTTTTAACATAATTAAAAATTATTGCAAATTTCATAAAGGTTCATTCTTAAGGTTTTTAGTTGCCTATTGCGCCAACAAACATAAAATCAAACAAAACGACAAACAAACGAAGGAGCTAACCGATCATCACAAAAATTTGATCATTTACTCGTTGTAATATACTCAACAACTCACGTAAATTTCACGAAAATTTGTCAATTACTTTTCAAGTTATGGTACTAACAGAAAATAGGCAGACAAACGAACGGATGGAAAGATCTTCACCAAAAGTTAATCATCTGTTCCTCCTTATATACCTCCCTGAAAATTTTATCAAATCCGTCCATAGCATTTTGAGTTATCTCAGTGACAGACAAATATAAAGACAGGCCCGACGAAAACATAACCTCCTTAACGGAGGTAATGACAATGGATTAATTATTCTAGGTTTTTATTAACTGTACACTGTTACTGCAATGTATATAAAGAGTGTTCCCCGACCTATTGTATCTTGATGACTATACCACATAAACTGGCCATTCCTCTACATATGCGTTTCGCTCATACGTTTTAAAAGGATCTGAACATGTATGTACTGGTAAAATCAGTGTTGCCTACATCTTTCTTCAAGTAAGGTAGGAATTATGAAGGACATAAAGCGACAACGAAGACAAAGGTCGGACTATCTGCGCCGGCATGTTGTGGAACAGTAATATACCGAGCCATGATCTTAGCCTAGCTGTCGGCGAGCTCCTTGTTGATAGGTAGCCAGAAAACACTAATCTAAGGCTATGTCTTACTCAACAGTTGTCGTAAACCAAATGCAAACATGCAAATAGTTCGTCAAAAAATCTTTAGTGACAGCTACAACCGGCAGCCGGAATTTGCATGGTGCAAAAGATTGTACCTGGTAAACACGACCAGCATTAGTCGGTTAAATTCTAAATCTGATTTGTCTATACTTTGGAGCTACTGTATTTAGTCTGCATTTCCAAATAACTTTGCATTAGTTCCTTACAATCTGCAGCTTATTCTTAGAAATATTACAAGTATTATAGATAAGTTCTAAATAAAGAAGAGGAAACTTGAAATCGTAACTTCACCCATCTGCACTTATAGACTGGCCAACTTCGTCTACAGGACCGAAATATAAGCATCATAGCTGGCTAAACGGTCTCCAACATAAAAATAAAACAACTGGTGATGAACATAGAATGACCTATCAGATCTATCAGGAATCTATGATGTGTAAACTAAGATATATCACCATGAATGCATGATACGAAAATTTCAGTATTAATCTGATACTTACTTGGAGAGTTAATGGTGGATGAAACTCCTCACCATCTCCTGGCTGCTGACTGAGAACAAACCCTGCCAGAGCAAGGGTTAACAGAAAGATACGAACTATCATCGCGAGATGTCGATTCCCAGTTTATAGTGCAGGGTGTGCCTTTTTATACTCTCTTAATGGCGATGCAGTTGTCCCGGCTCTCACGTTTAACGATAACACCCGTTAGTGCACGTACTCAAGCGCTACAAAGTTTGCCTTCTCTTCTAGCTAGAAAGTGCAAAGCAATTTCAAACATACCAATTGAGTTTCATTTTGTTGAGAATTACTTGTTCGAACAGAGTTAAAAATGCCAGAAAGTAGTCGTGACGTATCAAAAGTATAACTTTTCCCTATTAAATAATTGTTTTCTCATCCTTGAAATTTAAAACTTCTACTGCGTTATTTGTAAGAGAAAAATTAAAATAAGTATTGAAGCATTTATTGTTCACCACTGCCTCTTCAGAGATATTCTGTGTTAGAGTTTGACTGCCGATGCGTCGGAGCATCATCGAACTTATTTTAGTGCAATGCATGCAGTTCTTGCTTCATGGTTGAAGACGATGTCGTGACGGACTCTATCGAAGGTTGCAGGAGCACCTGGTGATCGTCTTGAGGGATGGTATTCGGTGACTTTAACTGCCCTATATCAATAATTATTGCGATGCTCTGGAGACTCGAAAGTCGGCGATTAAACTTACTGAATTTGTGCGCCAACGGTAGCTAACTCAAGGTGTGCCGAAGCCCACCAAAGGAAGACAACATACTCCTGATTAAAAGTTTAAGATCACTTGAAAGTGTAAAAAATAATAACTTTTTAGTGATAGATAAATCAACTCCTTTGACTAGGGATCAGTAATTCCCAAACGCTAAAAAGGCGAGAAAGATGAAAAATACCTGCTGAACAATTTATTAAGAAATGTACATTTATGTCCAAAAATTAGTTTTTAGTTGATCAAAATTATAAAACCAGGGTAATTAATCTTTAGTTCTAGGGTATATTCCTCCATTTCGGATCAATTACCGGCTTGCAATGATAGTGTAAAGGTTTCACTATGCCCAAAGCAAGCAACTGTCACAACAATATTATTAGAACGTCATCGAGTTGTTGAATTGTGTAAGCAAGGTTTGTCGCAGCGTGCACTCGTAGCTGAGATTCACCGCGGTAAAACTTTGATTTGCAACTTCCTAATGAACTCGGAGAGTTATGGAACAGTAAAATCTAGAGGTAGACTGACGAAACTTCCCCTGCATTGAATAGGAGAATTAAACGGGTTGTTTTTCAAGACAGAGGACACTCTTTCAGGCAAATCAAGGCACTCACATATGCTGTTTGCAGTTCAATAACCATCAGGCAACACGAAAAAAAGGCATGAAGAACATTGTTAGAAGCGTCTGAAAGATCCTCGGTAGTTTTTGCGTCACAAAGTGGCCCATATACAATTTGCTCGAAAGGACAAAACATGGGACATTGAAAAGGGGTTCAAGTTATGGTTTTCACAAAAAAAAGTTCACTCTTGATAGCCCTGATGGCTTCCAATGGTACTGGCATAAAGAAAAGAAATGCCTCTTGAAATATTTTCCAAGCGTCACAGCGGTGGATACGCCGTTATTTTGTTAGGTGCCTTTTCCTACAGGGGAGTATGAAGCTTCAAGAGATGCAAGGTCATCAAACAGCTGCTGGCTATGTCGGCATGCTACAAAGATTATTTTCATCGCCAGAGGGGCATCGTTTCTGTGGCGATGAATTTTTTCTTCCAGCAGGATAATGCAGCAGTCCACACTGCCCGCCAGACTATGGCCTTTAAAGAAAATGGGGTCCCTGTTTTACGTCATCCAGCCTGATGCTTAGATAAGAGTCAGCATCAGTGAATTTTCCTCCGTTTTATTCTTTAACAATTTAGCCAATCAATAGCGCTAAGCTGACAGAAGCGATCTCCATAAAATTTGAGGACCAGCAAGTTGAAAGCAAGAATAAAACTGCTGCAAACTCATAAATGTGAATTTCGATGTGAACAAATAGATATAAACGAAACAGTAGTGAAAAGTCTCCTCAGTTTTTTGTGAGTGCTGTAACCACGAAACAATTTCCTTCAGATGAAATTTTCGTACAAGAATTTATAGACAGATTATTTTCTTAGCCGTTACAATTGCTTTTATTTTCTTATAGTCACAAACTAGGGCGTGATTCCATTGTGTACATATAACAAATGGTCTAGCCAGATGGGGCCCGTGAACTTTTTTGGCCTTCCGTAATGTACGGTAGCTGCTTGCTGGCCACTTCACGCCCATGAATAAATAATAAAAAACATTTTAAATTTCGCCCGAACCCTCCCCATCAGTACTTCAGGTCATTTCTCGAAAACGTAGTTTTGGTGTTTTTGTCACTGCTGAAAATTATTTATTTCGCTTTTTTCTATGGCTAATATGTGTGTGCAACGAATTACACAACACACTGTATATACATATTTTTCAATATATATTTGCGAATCTATAGATTGGTCGGTCCACCCAAAAAGTGGTTGAAGGAGTTGAGAAGGTTTCATATTTTTTTCTAGGAAGTTTCGTGGGTTGGCCTAGATGAGATCCGTGCCAAAAAACTAGGCCTCGCTGACCATAAAAAATGACGGCATTGAATTTGCCTCCACCATGGCAGATTGTCTTACGCCACGAGGTGTTCTATTTTCCTATCTTATTATTAAAGATCTACTCCTCCTTTACTCCTTTATTGTTCTCTCTATACGATAAAATTTGAAAAAATACAAGTTTGCACGTGCCTGACTCAAAGTGCTAATCATTTATGGGACAATTAAAATATACAATCTGTGAAACATTCACGGTGCATGAGCAACGCTCTTATCTTGAAAGGAATCAAGTTATTCCACTTTATACATATGACATTGGTTCACAGATGAAGGTCATCAAGTCATTTTGATGCATTCAGTTCTGTTTTTATTAGTAAGCACAAAGGTTTCTATTCTAACCGAAACATCATTCACGTGAAACTCAATAACTATGCTACCCATAGTAACCGAAACTATTCAAACATTCATTAACTATGTACACGAATTATTCGAACAAATCTATCTAAATGCATGTATGGTACAAGCTACGATTTACCTAAAAAGTATTTATGGTATTGATGGTTTGAGTGACCGTAACTTAGTCAGAATTCTCGTAATTGGCAAGGACGTGTTGTTTGTATTTAAACTTAAACGTTTGATCCGACATTGGTTCAACAAGATCGTTAGTCAAACCATTATTTAGCTTTACGCATTGATATATTGTCGATCGTTTTTGAACTTCAATCCTGACACGCGGTAAAACGAATCTCTGGTCTCTCATACTGTACTCGTGAGCAGGGAGCATTGGTTGAAAATGTTGGGACTGCGTTCAATTTGCCCTCACCGCGGGTGATGGTTACGCCACGAGGCGTTCTAGTTTTTTATGGATAGGCTTTGAGCAAGAATTAATCAGATAAAAAATTTCCTTGTCATACGTTATAGAGTTGAAACTGTTGACTTTAGGCTATCGACAGTAATTAGTTATATTTTACTGTGTTGAACAAACGGTTTTTATGTACTGTTCAACATTTTATCGTGCATGCAATGTGTAGATTCAGGGGAGATTTTTTTCGGTGCTTAAATTAGGCTAGTCATTTACGGGTGCGCTCTACCTTTTCCGAGTTTTTTTGCACTTTGCGGACTAGATGAAAAAAAAAAAAAATACTCTTGCGCTTTGCGCTCTAAGGAATTATTTGCTTGTCTCTACCTCTGGCAGTGTTACCTAGGTTTAGAAGACTATCTATTCAATCCCGCAGCAACATAACGGGTAGGCTTCGATGCTGGACTTAACTTTGTTTTTATGCGGTTCAATAATTGTTTCTATTTGATTGTCTGTTACTGTTTATTCATGAGCCCTACAAAGACAAACCCTCAGCTACTGAGACGACCAATCTATTTATTTAGATAATCCACTTGAGTTGCGCAATTAGCGAAACCTATCAGGGCCCAACGTATCCGACTGGAAATGTTCCGATAAAAAAAAAACTTTCGCAGCTTAAAAGTTCTTCATTTATAGCACAAAAGGTCTTCAGCTACTAGTCATTGGAAAAACCAGGGCTCAGATTTACTAACGTTACAACATTCTAGGACTTGCCTTCGTGTGACGCACAACACCTTTACAATCCGAGCAAATGGGAATTGTAACTGGCATTGAAATAAGATGTATAGTAAGTGTGAGATACTGCGCACCTGGCCAATAAGGAAGCTCGTTGCATGCAGCTGCGGCTATCAGTTTTCCGCACGCACCAATCCATGGAAGACCTCGCCGTTTTCGATATCAAGCCCCTTTTTTTCAACGACTCGAAAATTTTCCGCCTCGATATTTGCTAGAATAGTGTTTTAATTGGTTTTCAAGAGAAATTGCCTTTGCATTTATAGGATTCTTTGAAGTATATTGGCATTGAGTAAATAGCTATTCTATATTTGTTTGAAATTATGGTAGTCATTGCATGAGAACAGAAAGACAATGCCTAGAAAACGCTGGAACGAAAATAATGTTATATTTTCGATCATAGGGGAATGCTAAAATGTTGAATAATTTCAAAAAAAGCCATTAGACTGCAATTGGAAGCAGAGACAGGGGTTCGATGAGCGCTGTGAAAATATTACATTAAAAAAGTCACAATTACTCTTTCGGGGCAAAATCTGCAGGTACTTACAGCTGCTACGTAAATCTTGTAAAGACAGAAGAAACTTCGCATCGAGTTGCTATAGGCGTTGTAACGTTAAGATACAGTGTAGGCGCGACTGTGCAAGCTTGTATATATACATATATATATAGAGCTAGATAAACCTTGGTCATGGTCACAGCTGTTTGTGTTTTCTCGGATTTAGATCAAAAATATTTGCGTTTTCTTAAGCTTGTTGGGGTGCCCCTAAGACAGTCTCACGGAAATATTTTTCCATGAAACTCTACTTCAGTGTCTCAATGTGGCTTAGCACAAGATAGCCACTGTACCAGTATGTGTAAATAGGATAAAATTCAACGAAGGAAGCTGATCAAATTTACGTTAATTTGGGATTGTGTCGTCGAAGTAGGAAGCTATCGAAGGTACAGTATAAACCCTTTTTTCAATACTCGTATTACAAAAAAGTGCTCCATATGCAGAGCATTTGGTACCAGGGAAGGCATCCCAACAAATGAGTAAAAATCCATAGATTTTGCGAATAGTTTTTATTAAGCATTCATCAGGAAAACTTTTGCAACAACTGCCTAGTGATACAGAAACTTGCTGACAGATACGAAGCATGTTCTTTAGATCACCGTTATGAAAATGATAACATCAAGATGAATTTTGCTTCTACATGCCTGTTTTTAACAAATTCAAGATATTTTGAAATTTGAATCGACTGCATGTACAGTTGTACGCGGAAGTATTTGGAAATGCCACATAATATAGTGCCTTCAATATAATTGAACATAGTTGTCATGTTCGTTATAATTATAGTCTTTTATATAACTCATTTCATGTTTTGTTCCAGAGAACCGTCCTTGGATAAAAACGAATGATACCAGAACATACATTAGCACCAGTCCTACCATAAGTTTATTGCATTCTACTGAACGTCGATCCCAGAGTACCTACTTTCAGATTAGAGAGACTGAATGCCGTGTCTGGGTAAGTTGTAAGAATGTCATCAGGATCGCCGGTGTCGGGGCCGCAAGGTCCTTTCAGTGCTCCAGGAGTGGTGGGATCAGTATCAAGAGGATAGAGACCATCCAGCCACAACATATGCGTGCCATAATCAGCCCCCAGCGAAATGGCCAAGACGACCCCTCGATCCAGGGCGGCCCCCATGTTGGGCAATCCGCCCACACCCGTCGTATAGTCCACCCCTCCAGTGAAACTAGTCCAAGCTGCACAGAAGTCATCTGATATCGAGTCGTACATTTCCAAGCCAGGGTAGTTGACTGGAGCATTGTCAATGACGATGCCATCTTGCACGTACAGTCGCCGAATTTCCACAAGATCTCCGTCGTCAGTACTGTCACTTGTGATGAACTGCGTCACCACAGTGAAGGGCCTCGTTGAGTCAACCACATAAGTAATATTAGCTCCATAGTAGTAATGGTTGTTGAGCTTAAACGTCTGGAAGCCGCAGCCATACTTGCCGCATACGCTCCTGGCCACATCCTCGTCACCGCACACATCCCCTTGGCAGAGGTAGTATCCTTCGATGGAGCACCCGTGAGTCGTGTACGACCCTGCCCATCTAAAAGAAATCAAAATATTAAATTGCGCTCTTCTAGATCTCGTGGTTTTGTATCTCGGTACCTCTTTTAACAATGCATAAACTTTACATTGCATGGTTATTACATCGTTTAAAGCATAGTAGATTTCGACTGCCGACAGTATTTTTGTTTCTAGGAAGTTTCTGCTGTGCCCTGAAACCGATGCACTTGGGGATATACTACTACCTGCCGCTCGGTACGGTTATGTTTGCTCATTTCGTTTATGGGTAATACAGTGGCCAGGGAGATTTTATGTGTAATCTACCATTGCTAAGTTTTGAGCGATATGCTAATGAAAAAATATCTTACTTGTACTAGTGTTCCTTTCCATGCCTGCACAGAGAGAAATTTTGGCATATTTTGATGCACATAGCCTAGATGCATCACAATTACATACATTTTCGTCCCAAAACTGAAAAACGCAAGTGAATAATACTGTAAATATGCTAAGTGTATCATCATGATATGATAATAATCATCATCGTGTACTATCTTGCATACAGTGAGTACACTTATAACATCATATTCCTTTTGCAGATCTCCTGTACAACTGTCACCCTAAAATTCCACCAGTACCATTGTCACCCCAGTGTATCCACTTGTACAATTGGCACCCAAATATTTTAGGTTACATTAGGTGATGTGAGGTTAGGTTAGATTAGGTTAGGTTAAGTAATGTTAGGTTTGGTTATGTTAGGAAAAGTAATGCTGGGTTAGGTTATGGTGGAAGCAAAGAATGCAACAGGAGGACTCAATAGGACTGAAATAAAACAGCTGTGACCGCACGTAGCAAATTTACATCACATCGACGAGTCGAAGTGTTTTAGGCGTGGGGCCTCAGTCCTTCGTATATGGTTTTCTTGAACATATCATCGTATTTTTTCGATTTATTTCATTCAATCTCCCTCTCAAGACTTGCCAGCTACCTGAGCTGCAACACACCGAAAACTGTTGTCGCCAAGAACAGAAAGTTCGGGCAATAGGCTGCCTGTTACTGTGGTTTCTCTCGCGTACAGAATTGGCTATAATGGTGCTTGTATATGTTGGTAAGGAATAGATATATTCTGTGAAGAGGACTGTGAAGTGAATATGAAGTGTAAATAAGGCTTCAATGAAGAAAATGAAGTTAAATTGAGTCGGCGAAAGGGAACAAATTCGGCGCTAGCGTTGTGAAAGCTTCCACCAACATGCACTGCAATTTTCTATAGATAATTGCTAAATTAGTATATATTATCTTCATTTATTTATACGCTAGAGATAAATTTAGCAATTTGAGACGATTTTTCTGGTGAAATTAGTTAAAATACTCCTAGGCTGCTTAGCCATAGATTCGTCGATGATGGCGTCACTTTTTGGTGCTAATTTTTCGTGAGTCCGCACGTTACGCTCTTTGCTTCCTGGGTTATGGTTAGGTTAGATAAGGTTAGGACATGCAAGGCTGAATTCGGCTAGTTAAGGATGGATTAGGTTGGTTAGAGCTAGTTTAGGTTAAGTGCGGCCTAGTTAAGTTGGATTAGGTTAGGTAATATTAGGTTAAGTTAAGTCCTGGTAGGGTAGATTGGGTTAGGGTAGATTAAGTAAAGTAATGTTAGGTTAGGTAAGGTAATGTTAGGTTAGGAGGCTAGGTTAGGTTAGGCCAGGCTAGGTTAGGTTACAAGGCTAGGTAAGGTTAGGTTAGATTAATTAAGGCTAGGTTATTTAGGGCTAGGTTAGGTAAGGTTAGGTAAGGCTAAGCTAGGTTAGGTAAGGCTAAGCTAGGTAAAGTAAGGCTAAGCTAGGACAGGTAAGGCTAGCTTAGGTTAAGTAGGCTAGCTTAGTTTAGGTAAGGCTATGCTAAGTTAGGTATGACTAAGCTAGATTAGGTAAACCAAAGCTACGTTAGAGAAGGATAAGCTAGGTTAGGTAAGGCTAGTTTAGGTTAGGGTAGTTAGTAATTAGGTACATCAGACCCTCAGAACATGTGTCATACCAGTCTTTCCACCTGTACAATTGTCACCCAAATATTCCTCATCTGTTCAATATGTCACCAAAATATTCATCGCCTCTAGAAGTGTCATCCCAAGATTCCTCGCCTGGAAAACTGTCATCCCAAATGCCCCTGGGGTGACAGTTGAACAGTTGCACTCGCTGCAAACTCGCCATTCCTGTGTTCAAGTAAGCTTTCTTGAAGCGCAATAACCACCAGAAAAGCACTTCCAAACCTACCCAAGCCTAGCCTAACATTACCTAACGTAACCTAACCTAACCTTACCTAACTTAACCTTACCTAACCTAATCTGCGATACAGCGCGCAGGCACAGACGAACGTGAACGCCGCCCGCTCGTACACATACGCCCGTACACAAACGTACGCAGCGAATGCCGACTTTGCACCCTGTGACCCCCGGGGTGCACTGGCCAAAGAGTCGCAGTATAATACGCACTGCTCAGCCCTGCTAAATTTGATCAGAAACGTATTTAGTAATCTGTATAGGATTAGGTTATTTTCCAGCCTCAGTTTGGCGCCCCTAAATGCTGCGCCCGGGGCAGCTGTCCCCCTTGCCCCCCTCCCCTTTAGTTACGCCTCTGATAGAGAGATACGCAACCTGGCGCTGATAAGCGTCTTCCATAGGTTGTAATAAAAGAAAGAATGGTTTACAACAATATTAACTATTTGATGCCAACTACATCATGGATCACACGATACCTTGACTGTCCAGTGAAATTAATTTTGTAAATGAGGGTCATTTTAAATAGATTAAACGTCGATAGAATCTTTTCCAGTCTACAGAATGACCTCAAACAAAAAAATTTGTGGCTTCTTGCTATGCAAGAAATGGGTTTATCTGCGAAAACACAAATTTGTAGCTAGGTATCAACTGTGGAAGACGATAATAGAATCTCGGAACAGAAAAAATGATCCAAAATGGCAGACACCAGGCTCGTAGAATCTCTTTACATCTTTCGGCAAAAAACTGTTTTAAATGATCAAAATAGTGCCCATCCGCTTTTTATTCTTAACCACTAGAATGCTTTAGTTATATTCATTCAGATTTCAACTTGCTGTAAGTGCTGTGTATTCTATTAACATTGAATTTCAATTATTTAATTGTATTTTTCATATGTATCGAAGAAGGGCGAAGACCAGAAACGTGAACTAATTTTAGGATTTTTATTTTACCAATTATTTTATTATTGCATTTTAGTTGAGTAAACTGTTTTCAATTGCGACGATTCTGGTGATACTGTTTATTTTAAAGCTGCGTAAAAAATCAGACACTGACTTCTTGACGATATGTCATTGGGATACGATAAATTCAGTATTCACCAGACATTTACTTGGAAAGTTAATGGAGGATGAAACTCTTCACCAGCTCCTGGGTGCTGACTGAACAAGAACAAACCCTGCTAGAGCAACGGGTTAACAGCAAGACGAGAACGATCATTGCGAGATGTCGATTCCCAATTGGTATTGCAAGTGTACCTTTTTATACTCTCGTAATGGCGATGCAGCTGTCCTGGATCTCACGTTTCGCGATTACACCCGTCAGTGCACGTGCTCTAATGCTTCAAAATTTGCCATCTCATTTTACTACAAAGTGCAACGCAATTACTTTTATCTCAATTAATTTTTCAATATTGAAAGAAACTTACTTGTTCGAACAGAGTCATAAATGCACAAAATTAGGGAAATAGTTACTATGGGCCAGAAAAGTAGTCGTTACGTATCAAGAATATAATTTTTTCCCATTAAATAATTTTTTACACGTATTTGATTCTTGAAACTTCTACTGCGTTATTCGAAAGTGAAAATTAAACTTTGAATTGAAACAATTGTACGTCACTATCACTGTGTACGTCACTATCACTGTTCAGATATTTTGTGGTTCAAACAGAATCTCGATGAGTTGGAGTATCATCAAATTCATTTCAGTGTAATGTAGTCCTTGGCCCTTGGTTGAAGACGGTATCGTGCATGATGGACTTTATTCTAGGTTGCAGGAGCACCTGAGCATGATCGTCATGAGGGGCGGTAATCGGTGACTTCAATTGCCCTGTTTGAATATTTGGGATACTATGCAGCATCGGACCACAGTGAACAAACTCACTCGATCTGTGCGCCAACAGCATCTTACTCAAAGGGTGCGGAAGCCTACCAAAAAAAGGCAATATTTTGAAGTTGGTCCTTTGCGGTGACGGCCTCATATTGCAGATGAGGAGGAAGTGGGACCCTCCCTTGATGAAATTCGACAATATCGCTGATGATGCAGCACGCGCCGCAAGCAGAAGAAGTAGAAGGTAGAATTGGGAAAGAAAACGCAGAATGTTTTGAAAGAAGAAAGAAGAACGCTCTGTCTCTTAATGCTTGATGAAGCGTTGAATACAAAAGGAGCGTTGAGGTTGCACGATCAGTACAGTTATTAATTTAATACTAGATCTTATCACACGACATATTCAAATATATCCAGAAACACAGAAAAAATATCACATTACACTGTAGTGAAACATACATTGGATGCGAGCGCCTGGTTCTGCTTTTGCAGTGGCTTCCGAGAATGATACAAGTGCAATAGGCGACCGGTTAAATTATCGCTGTGAACATCACTTCCGTTTCTGATATTTGGACACGGAAAGCTAAAATAAAATCAATCATGTGGTCTTGAAACCGTCAAACCATCGTGTGGTCTTTGCAAACCGTGACAAGTATTATGCTGCTGCAGGGGCTTTCGGAGGAATTTGAATGGTAGTAGTAGTATTTTCCCAGTTTAAGCCTCCCTACGCACAGTGTACACTGTGATCCAAAGAGAGGAAGAATGAAGCTGAAGTTGCTGCCGATGAGGTTTATCGTGGCAAAGCTCGGAATTGTAGTAATAAATTGCATATATGACCTTTGAGCACGGCGATGAAGAGCGGAACGCTGGAGGTGCCTGCTGGGGTCGATCGCTAAGACTTTTGCATCGGGCACCCGAAAATTCAAGGAATTTGCTCGTAGTAACGACTGTTAGAGCGAGACAGATGTGCGTATCGTGAGAAGGTAAAATACATAAGAAATATTTGGTGTCAGTGAATGTTCTAGAATCGTGTGGCCAGCTCACCTGAGATGGAAGGAAAGATACGACAGATCCACAACAACAAGGCAGAATTTCCGAAGAGCGGATTTCTACATATTAAAAACATTGGAGTTTGGCATAGCCCATAACCCAGAGGAGGCTGCGATTTTTAATTACTGTACTATAATATAGTTACCCAACTGACTCACTACAGTGAAATGGCAACACAGAGGCAATTGTTCAATAAAGGTCGTTAGATTGCGAAGTTCGCAAAGTGATGGACTATAGTGAACCGAGTCCGGCTCCACCGACAGCGTAAGTATCGAGCAGCCATTCGAAGACGTGATACTGATTGCGGGGTGGGTGGAGATGGAGTTGCCCATATGGTAACACTGGGTTACCCAGCGCGCTGATTACAACCGGCATTTGCTGAAAGCAACTTTTTTTTTTGTCTCTGTCCGCACGTCAAAGCGACCTTCATTCAGATGAATAACGCCTCGCGTTCAGTTATTATCTCGTTTCTTTACATTTTGCTTATATTTTGCGTCGGTTTGAAGTTACATTCGTATCCCATAGTTTTACCGCCTGAATTCGACAGGAACAGCCTATTTTCAAAATATTCATTGTCTGCGGTAGCTCCAATGGGCTTCGCTCGAATCGCCTCACACTGAGCTCACTCGAACTGGCATTCGCTCTAAACGTGCAGGCCCCGCCAGGGGTGGCATACGTCGTTGTTAGTAGACGAACAAAGCGAATGACAGAAGAGGAGGTAGCCAGTAGCGCTAAAACGAAGCCTGGAGCTCTCTACCGGCAAACACCTTGGCAATAAAGGGATACTCGGGGAATAAATAGGCATAATGGTGAATTAAAATGTTGAGATAGTAATGGTTGACGCAGGTAAATTGGACGTCCTGAGCACATACTGCGATTCGGTGTTTATCAGTGAAAATTAGATAAATGTTCCTTACCCGGAAACTGTGAAGAGCAGGAAGCAAAGAATGCAACGGGAGGACTCAATAGGACTGAAATAAAACATAGCTGTGACCGCACGTAGCAAATTTACATCACATCGACGAGTCGAAGTGTTTTAGGTGTGGGACCT
>LQNS02278160.1:15820669-15842905 GCA_001587735.2 Parhyale hawaiensis
TCTAGTGCCGCTAGCCCCCTAAAAATTTAGGACGTAATGCCCCCATACCTGAAGACACTTTTTGAGCAAAAAACAGAAAATTGATAATTTTGACCATTTTCGCCTAAACGACCCCCTTAAAGAGGGCACCAAGAATCTCTAGAGAGCCTGATCCTTGAAGCACTGTGTACGTCATCTATAGTCAGAAGTGGACGCTGGGATATACGTATTCGAAAACGAGTGACAATTGTAGACTCAGTCTTGCTCTCATTTAGCTTGATACACCAGGCAGGGCACCAAGTACTGATGCGCGACAGCAGGTGCCTATTTCGAGACTGAGCGAGATTATTTGGCTTGTTGGGGTGGGGCGGGTGGGTTGGTATAAATGCTATCGAAGTTAAATGGCAAGCATAGTTAATCATCGTATTCTTCAGCGGAGAGAACATGTCACTGGTACACAGAACAAACAGCAACCATCTACGGATACACTCTGCGTTCGTTTCGAAACAAAAAATCACGAATGATTAACAAATCCGTAACACTTACACCAAATTACTCACACTTGTAGTATGTATCAAAGTTCGTAGTTGCTTTGATACATATCTTTGTGCAACAATAAAGATTGGATAACATGTAGGACACTCTGGAGGCCCAAATAAAATGATGAAGAAACAATGCAAAATTGCTGCTGATAAAAATACTAGATTTTCATGCCGTCACAAGCCTATTTTCCATAATGCACTACAGCTTGGTCCGCCCCGTGGGTTAATCTGGTAGTCTCATAATTAGAGCTCAGACATTGAAACATTTATACGTAAAATGCTACTAGCGCACTTATATAACGCTCCATAATGCTCCAACGCTATAAAAGTTCTAAAGTGCTCCACAAAGTTGGAGCAATCTCAAATAACTGAGGCATTTATAGCAGGTGGTCAACCGTACCTTCAAATGTATTGAATATGGACGAGTTTGATCCAAGCATAAATAAACGCCAACAGCAAAATTCAATACACATTCATAAGACGTCTATCAGTTTGAATGTGGCGAAATGGTTGAAGTAGGGTGTTCTAGGGGGTGGGGTAATTACATTATGAGTTCCTTCATACTTAGACTTATTAGCGAATAAAATGGCATAATTGGCAAGTACATGAGACGTGCATGATCAGTTTACGATTTTTTAAAAAATATATACGGAGTGTTGTGTATTTCAATGCACATATTTCAGCCACATATAGAAAAAACAAAATAAAACGATTTTCATGAGCGACACAAAGCTGAAAACTCCTTCATTTTCGAAAAATGACTTGAAATACGGAGAGGGTTCGGACGAAAATGAAAAGTTTTTACTTTTGGACCGATTTGAATGTAGAGTTTTCCATAGCCCCCCTTTTGCCGTTTTCTTTTAATAACTCGTTTTCTATGGAGAAAATGGAAAAACAGAAGTAAAAAATAATTCCTTTTCCCATTTTACGTACCTATACCAAGTTTCATTCAAATAAGTCCAAAAATAAAAAAAAAACTTTGCATTTTCGCCCGAAACTTTCCTTTAATTATTTCAGGTCGTCGATCATTTCTCGAAAACGAAGGAGTATTGAGGATTTTGTCACTCAAGAAAATCATTTTGTTTTGCGTTTTTCTATACTGTATATAGTTAAAATATGTGTATCAAATTACGCAACACCCTGCATAGTTCGATTTTTCAGGATAATTACCTCCGCCAAGGAGATTATGTTTTCGTCGTGTTTGTCTGTCTGTCTGTCACCAAGATAAATCAAAAAGTTATGAACTGATTTGGATGAAATTTACAGGGATTGTTAGGTATGTTAGGAGGAACAGATGATTAACTTTTGGTGAAGATATGTTCATCCGTTTGTTTGTTTGTCTGCGTCAATTTTCTCGATGCCATAACTCAAAAAGTTATAAATGGATTTTGATAAAATTACCATGAGTTGTTAGGTACATAACAAAGGGTAGATAACCAAATTTTGGTAATGGTCTGTTTATTCGTTCGTTTGTTTGTCACTGTTTTTAATTTTATGCTTGTTAGCACAATAACTCAAAAAATAATGAATGGATCTTGATGAAATTTATACGAGTTGTTAGTAATGGTAAAAGACATGAATGATCCAATTTTGGTGCAGATCGGTTGGTTCGTTTGTATGTTTGACTCATATTTGTCATAACGTTTGTTGACAGTATAACTCAAAAAGTTATGAACGGATCTTCAAAAAATTGAACAAGCTGTAATTAACATAAAAAGTCACAAATTGTTAGATTTTGGAGTTTATACAAAGAAAATTATGATTTCAGAGCCAATTTGAATTTTTGCTAAAGTTGGCTCACTTGGCGGAGATATGTGCTCTCAGAGTGCTCTAGTTCTTGTATGGAATTCTTCCAAAATATTTTCAGAAGCAAAACCTCGTTTCAATTCTTACTCCAATATGTCTGTAAATTATACTTTGGTGCTCGCATCACTCCGATAACTGCCCCCAAGCGCTCCAGCAGCTACTCCAAGCGCTCCTTTATAAGTGCTCTAAATGCTCCTGTAGCTACTCCAAACTCTCCCATAAGTGCTCTAAATGCTCTTGTAGCTGCTCCAAACGCTCCCATAAGTGCTCTAAATGCTCTTGTAGCTGCTCCAAACGCTCCCATAAGTGCTCCTGATGCCATTTTCAATCGTTACTATTGCACACTTAAAGCGCTATAAGCGATCCTTTTAACCGCTACTGCGGTTTTTTAAAGAGCTGCAATGTCCTAGCTCTACTCATAATCCTTGGTATGGATCACAGCAGGTACGTTGTTCAAAGGTGTCACGCAGAAATCACGGTCACGACTACACCATCGGATTAGTGAGTTGGCTCTCTGCTCCTATAGAGACAACGAAAGTTGTTAAGTGGGCACCGGGCTTTAGAGGTTCGTTTATCCTACTGGTCAGTGAGTCACGTTTCCAGCGGACCCCGTGGGTCACCTAAATTAGCTTTAGTTAGTTCTCTTGGGCATATGTATTTCGTCCGAACATTACTTCCTTACTCATTTGTTCTTCTACGGAAGGTCTTTGCTTTATTCTTCTTCTTTCCTGCCTTTCTGTAACATAATTATGCTCGGCTGTCATCCGTACTTGGGTTCCCAGTTTTTACAGTAGCGTCCTGGCTGGCCTGAATAAAATCTTGAATAACATTGAGGCTGGTGAGAAGATAATCCATTGAATTAGATGCGAAAACAACTTATCCACTCGACGCCGAGTTCATTGGCGCAAGTGGATACGACAGAAAGCACAGCAATTTCTTGGCTCATGCATGTCCCACACTCAAAATGTTTAGTTTAAGAATTGGGCTCCTTTACCTTCCTGGGAGGGACGCCATATGGCAACAGAAGTAGGTAAATTCATAAACTGTGTATGTTCAACCGCATTCGCACTGTGGGTATCTGGATGCTCAAAACATCAAGGCTCATATCTGAAAACTAATGGACTGAAGGTAAGCGCAGAGACAATTATAATTACGCAATATCAGTGCAAATGGAAGGTATTTACTACGCGTTTTTGTGGCGAGTAGAAAAACTTTGAAGTGTCCTTGTCTCCAAGTATCTTATGAAAGTCATGCAATTTAGCAGCGCGAAGGTTGGCTTGCAGAGTGCCACTGGAGACTGATAACTCTCTGTTTTCCCCACGTCTGACGTGAACTGCTATCAGCACCAATATTGTCAACGTGAACATCGTGCATTTTATCAGCAGCTGGTGCCCTCAGAGGATAGAGATTTCCTGGAAGCTAAGCAATATTTCGTAGACTACTAGCAATTTCATTACTTTTCTGTAAGATTGGACGTCTTTTAACCAAAATTGATTTGGCGTAGCAATGGCCCCTGTCCTATCTACTATTCAGGCAGAATACTGTAATTGTGATATGTGTTAAGTTAGTCATTTATTCCAGCTGGACTGAACAAATCCTACCCGATTCTTAACTAACTTTATAAATCTAATCCATTCTAACTTAACCTGTACGTAAACTTCGATGTAGACAACAAGTTATACGAGAGAAATTACTTTATAACTACACAGTGCATTATAATACAGCTGTTTGACCATCCACTGGTACGGATTTACTTCTATCTTTATTTTCTTCTAAATGAACTAACTGTTGGCATAGTGGTTGTATCCTAAGATAGGCAAGTAACTAGTTACTGTAATCCCTTGCGTAACGGGCGTAACTTTTTGTAACGAGCAACGGGAACGCCCGGGTGGATTTTGCCGAAAGTTCGCAAAGTGCCGTTACTCGCTACAGCTTCAAAATTTGCGAAAAACAAAGGAAATGAACTGCCGGCAAAGAGGAAGTTTTGTTGAATGTGTGGCTGCATGATTTAGCAAAAAAGAAGCATGAAAAAATTTCGGACAATTGTTGTATGAACGTACTTTAAGCTACCCATATACATATATTCTCATTAAAGTCAAGAATTCTCGCTTCTAAAAAGTTACTTAAAAAAATTTTTTTTAAAGACAGAATGAACACTCATGCTTTTACTGAAAACTACATAAACACTCTAGAAGCGGATACCTCCACCAAGCAGGGCACTGTTTACGAAAGAATTCAAATTGGTCCTGAAACCATAATTTGTGTTTAATCTTCATCAAAATTTGGTCGTCAATTTCTCTTTACATTAATAACAGTGTTTGAAGGTTTTTGAAGATTCGTCCATAACTTTTTGAATTATGTCCTGATAAACACTAGAACAAACAAATAAATCAACAGACCTCTGGATCATCACCAAAGTGTTATCATTTGTGCATTTTAAGTTTTCTAAGCATTCCTACAAATTTCATGAAAATTCGTTCATGATTTTATGTGGTATGTTACTGACAAATGAAGACAAACAGAGACAAACATACTAATTGACAGAATGCTGGTCATAAGAAACTTGGTCAGTTCTCCGTAGCATTCCCAACAATTCCGAAAAATTGTAATACAATCCGTTCATAACTGTTTCAGTTATGTTGTTTTTTGTCGACACAAAGTTCAGACTAAAAAATCTGACTTCTCTTTGATCCGTAATTCTATAGTCAGAAGAGCGGCAAACACCTCCTTCCACAATAAGAAACATTAAATGGTCACTTTTAAACAAAAACCTTGTCTACTTTTTCTACAGCGCAGATTGTTAATCAAATGTATTTGGGAAAATAATTGTTAATCAAATGTATTGGGGAAAATAATTTTCAGCGGGTCGCTCACCGCTGCTCGTTCACCAGTAACTCCAACTAATTGTGTTAGGGTATCAAGAGTCACGCTACATTGAATTAATGAATGGCGTGAAATGGCCATTATTTTCCAATGAGTCCTAATACCAGATTGTATTGTTAACTGTTCAAATGCTTTTCATTCAAAAACTCTACACTAAATTATTTGTCTACTTAGTTAAATGGTAGCTGATTATGTAAGTGATATCATACTAGTATATAAGGCATGGAATTTCAGTTGAAGTTCATGACAGTTATCTTAAGTAAAGTTGTTTTGTGGGTGTTGATTTAAGAGGATATGTACTTGCAATTGTTTATACATATGGATTAAAAATGATTAAACTAGAGACTTGCGAATAATAAATGCTTTAGAAAAATGAAGCACCTTTTACTATAAGTTCCAGTAGTTACTATAGTTCTGAGACTATGAAAAATCATTAATAAATTCTACAATACTTCGAGTAGAGCCCAATAAATGTTTTAAATCGAACCTGTCAGGGTCCTCTGGAGCAGACGGCTTTTAATGTCTCTTGCGGGCCGTCCGGCTTGTGTGAATGGACCTGCTCTGACTGGCCGGGGCAATGCAATGCCTCAGCGGACGGTTCCCGTATCAATCGCGGGCCGCCCGTTTCGCGTCAAACGGCTACTGGCCGCAGTAGTTAGCTGCTTGGGCTATTGTAGGGGTCCCTGCTTACGCGCTAGTTTATGGCCTACCCTGGAAAGAATGAGGGTGCTGCCAGTAATATGACAAACCTAAGTTTATACAAATGACATTGGATTCTTGTGTGAGCGCTTGAACTCAAGAAATTCCCATATAAAGCTGTATTTCAAGAGAAAGCACCAGCGTATTGCGTGGTGCGGTACATGTGCGAACGACCTTTCAACATGTGTTGTGTGGCGTTGCGAGGGGTGGTGTGGCGGAGTGTGGTGTGGTATATATGCGAACGGGGCCTAAGTTTGAAGCTGAGTTTTGTGTCTATTCAGTAGTCAAGTACTTCTTCATTCGACTTGTGTTATTAGGTATATCGCTCATTTTTTGGTCATCGTCAACAAGATACCCGTTATCTCTCACAAAACACGGTCCTATTTTTGATATGACTGATGGCTTATGGGAAATCTGAGCGAAACAATAGGTGCTGCAGCTTTTTATTTTATGAGCGACTCTTTTCTTCTTTTCAAGATGTGATTCTACAAGTTGATTGTTTTTTTTTTTTGTTTAGCTTCTTTTCCCATTCAGCTTGCCGCTTTGCTGATTGCTTGCATCTGTTCAATTTTCTCCATTTCTAAGGCAGTCTATTGCAGAATATGTAGTGTCAAATTAGCATTTGCAAAATTTTGCTTCTACCGAACACTTCAAGGCTGAAAAAAAAAAGAAATCCGATAAGTTAGAGTCAGACTATCAGACAGCTTCTACACTGCCTGAAGCCGTGCTTGAAATCTGGTAATATTTTTCAATCTTCAAGATAATCTACCACTTTATCTCTGATAAGTCGTTTTATCACTATACATGTTACGGATGTTAAGTATAATTAGCCTGTTGTTTCCAATTCACGCGGGCGGCCAATGCATTTGCTGTTTTCCATGCGCCAGACACAGCGCCTGTAGCAGTGGATCGGATCAAAACCAAATTTAGCACTGCGCTTATCTACGAGTGGAGCGCATTTAACACCAGGGGAAGGACGTCGTCTGGGAAAACAGATGTCGACAGATTTCCTTGTTTCAGTTCGCACGCATCCTGGTGCGGGAGGAAGCAACGTCGTCCAGTCCCATCTCGCTACTCACAGTTTCGGGGAGAGAAACATTTATCTCATTTTCACTGATAAACACCGAATAGCAGTATGTGCTTAGGACGTCCGACTTACTTGCGTCATCCGTTATTGTCTGACTATTTTAGTTGAGTACTTGGCCAATTTACTCCGAGAGTATCCCATTACTACCTATATGCCTTAGAAAGCTCCCGGTTTTGTTTTGGCACTACTGGCTAGTGCCTCCACTGCCATTCGCTTTGTTCGCCGTACTTGTCCTCAGCTTAATTCTCGACACGCCCCGACACATGCCCCCCCCCCCCAGAATCAGTATCGCGTCTTCCAGTGGCTGCTCGATACTTCCGCTGTCGGTGGAGCCGGACCCGGTTCACCAGTTGACTATTATTCAACAATCACATCTGTGCAGCTATTTCACTGTAGTGAACCAGTTGGGTAACCATATTATTGTAATCACAAATCACTTTGTGCTCTGTGTCATGGGCTGTGCCAAACTCAAATGTGTTTAATATGTCGAAGTCCGGATTGTGAAATCCTGCTTTGTTGTAGTGAAGCTGTCGTATCTCTTCCTCTATCTCAGGCACCGTGGCCACACTATTCTAGCACAGTCGTGCTCGCCAAATATTTCTAATATATTTCACTTTATCACAATACGTACATTTGTCTCGCTCTGACAGTCGTTACTACGAACAAATTCGTTGAATTTTCGGTTGCCCGATGCTGGTCATAATGACCTTAGCAAGCGCCGCCAGCGTTCGGCTCCTGACAACCGTGCCCAACGGTCACATATGCCATTATGATTACGCTCCCGAGCTTAGCCACGATAATTCCTATCGGCCGCTACTTCAGCTTTCTTCGGAAGCTCCTGCAGCCGCACAGTACTTGTCACGAATTGCGAAGACCATATCAGGCCATGGCGGATTTTCCTGGTGCTCTCCTTGTCCAAATAACGGAAACGGAAATGATATTGGCAATGCTTAATTAACCGGCAAACTACAATGATATAAATTAGTCGCCAATTGCATTTAGTTTCATTCTCGACAACCTCTTCAAAAGCGCAACCAGGCGCTCACATCCAATGTAAGTTTCACCATCATGTAATGTGCTATTTTTCTGGGTAGCCCGATGCATTTGGATATGCCGTGTGATAACAGCTGGTATCAAGTTTATTATTGTGCTCATCATGCAACCTCAACGCTCATGTTGTTTTCAACGCATCATCAAGCATTAAGAGACAGGCTGTTATTATTTTTTGCGCTCATAAAGCATATGTAGTATAGCAATAAGCTTGCGGGTAATCCTGTAAATGCTTTGGAGCAAGTTGTGTCCTGAATAATGATTCAATATGGAATCAAGCTTGTGTGTTGGCCTCTTTACGTATCGATGCTTGCAGTTATCATATCTCGCACTTATATAAAGAGTTTTATTTGCTGATCTCTGAAGGTAGCTACTATCTGTGACGCAGCCACTCGCTGCCCATGCGTCATTTATAACGTGAAATAATCTTATGCATTTGTGCTAAGCATAATTAAAGTATGCGGAATTTCATTACTTGAGATAAATGCTTAGTGTAGCTGAAACTCCAGTTTCTAGCGCGTGTTATCTTGGAATTACATGAGAGTGTAAAAAACATCTGGACCGAGTTATGGATGTATACCTCTACCGAAACATGCAATCGCCTTTTTAGTATCATACAACCTCTGCTACGACTTCTCTGCCAACGTAGAACTTTTATGCTATCTCTTCACATGTCGGTGCTTGGTTGTTTCCCGCTGTAGCACTCATATCGATATAATTACGACGCTTCTACACTGCTCGCCGTAGTCGCTATGCTGTAATCTTAGCAGCATGTGTGTTACTTTTCAACTCATATTTATTAGATGCGTTAGTGCAGCTCTTAATCTAAGCTGCATCCATCCAGTCATTCGTATTACGTGCTTACCACCTGAAACTCTAGCGCTCAGAGAGTGTTACTTTGAAATTGCATGTTTGCGCAATCAATACTTAGACAATAGGATATATCGATGTCTGTTACCTGCAGTAGCGTCCACTTTAATTTTATATTATTTAATGCTCCCATCGGAGTGTTACTCCTTTAACCTCTAAATATTTCGAGCTCACTGGGTGTAAGGGAATTTAAAAACACATTTATGTTCATTCCGCTATTAAAATATTGCGTTTTCCCAAGCCAATAAAATACCTCGGTCAATACTAGCAACGTTTCCATGCCTCGATCGTGCATCATCAGGTTATAACCTCAGTTACGATTTTAACTGTATGTTATTAATACCAACGGGTTACCACGCCTTGATGCAAGTAGCTAGTCGATGAGCTCAAAGTGAGTTAAACTTAAAAACTGATTGTAACGTAATTGGTGTACTCGCTCTCTATGTTGTTTTGCGTAGCGGTCGCATGAACTGTACTGCAATTGTAATACTGTAGCATCGTCCTGTGTTTTAAGACACCCTTTTTTGAAAAAATATATTAAATTAGAAGCAAAATTCACGTGCATTTATAGTAGCATTAGTACTAATTTGCTGTTGTTGATCTTCTGGCATACTATGTACATTGCAACAAAAGATGAACTTTTAAGAAGAGTTGCAAGTTCAAAAACACCCTCCGATTTTCTTCTCCAATTTCACTTGCCTCAACATCAGGAGTATGGTCGAATAGACCAAGAGAAGGTTCCACTTCCACCATATCTCCAGTATGAGGCCGTCACAGCAGAGAACACACATCAAAATGCTATTGCCTTCCTTTGGTGGACTCCCGCGCCCCTTGAGTCAGATGCTGTTGGCGCACAAAATATTTAATGCAGTGAATTTTTTCGCTGTGGTGCGAGCCTCCATAGTAGCCCAATTGATATAGGGCAGTTACAGTCACCGAATACCACCCCACACGACCATCACTCAGGTGCTCCTGCAACCCGGAAAAAAGTCCATTTACACCAAAATAAGTTCGATCGGCAGTCTAACTGTAACACAGAATATCTTTGCTTGTAATGGCGGACAGTTACAATACAGAGTTTAATTTTTCACTTACGAATAAAGCAGTGAAATGTTTAGGTCTCAACTAGAGCACTATGGGAGTGCATACCTGCACCAAGCAAGGCAACGGTAACGGAAAATTCGAACTGGCTCAGAAACCATGATTTTCTTTGTATCGACACACAAATCTATCATTTGAACTTTTTGGTCGTGTTAACAGTTTTCGCAATTTTCAAGAAGATCGATCCGTTCAGAAGATTTTGAGTTATGCGGCTAACAAACATTATGACAAACATAGGTCGAACACACAAACGGGCAAACCTCTCTGCATTAAAATTTAATCAACTATGTCTTTAACATTACTAACAAATCATGTAAATTTCATAAAGTTCCTGCCATAATTTTTTTGAGTTATTGTGCTCAGAAGCATAAGATTAAAAACAGCGACAAACTAACGAACGAGCAAACAGATCATCATAAAAATTGGTCATTTACACTTCGTGATATATTTAACAACTCATGTAAATTTAATAAAAATCCGTCCATAACTTCTTGAGTTATACATTAAGAAAAGTGAGGCAGACAAAGAAACAAACGGATGAATGGACCTTCACCAAAACTAATCATCTCTTCCCCTAAACATACTTAACAATCCCTGAAAATTTCGTCAAAATCCGTCTATAACTTTTTCAGTTAGCTTGGTAACAAAGAGGCAGACAGACAAACAAATCCGATGAAAACATAACCTCCTTGGCGGAGGTGAAGATGTGAAAAACGTTGTTTAATAAAGGAAAAATTATACTTTTTATACGTTACAACCACTTTTCTGGCACATAGTAACTGTTTCCATAATTTTGTACATTTTTCTCGCTGTTCGAACGATTAATTTTTAACAAATTGAAAAATTAATCGGTATCTGTGAAACTGCGTTGCACTTTGCAGTAATATGAGATGGCAACTTTTGCAGCACTAGAGCACGTGCACTGACGGGTGTAATCGCGGAACGTGGGAGCAAGACCAGCTGTATCGTGTTACGATAGTATAAAAAGGCACTCACCGAAATACTAATTGGGAATCGACATCTCGCGATGATGGTTCGTATCTTGCTGTTAACCCTTGCTCTGGCAGGGTTTGTTCTCGGCCAGCAGCCAGGAGCCGGTGAGGAGTTTCATCCACCATTAACGCTCCAAGTGAGTATCTGATATATACAGAATTTAACGTACCATACTGATATTATCTAAGTTTGTACCCAGCACATTCCACATAGATCTGATATGTCATGCTATGTTCGTCGCCAGCTGTTATATTTTTAAGTTAGTGACGTATATCCTGTTATGATGTTTATATTTCGCTGCTGAAAGTATTGGTCAGCCTATAAGTGCAGATTGGTGAAGTTACGATTTCAAGTTTCTTCTTCTTTATTTACGTATCTATAATACTTATAAGAATTAGTTGCAAGTAGTAATCAAGCAGCTAAGGCATAGTTACTTAGAAATGGAGACTATATACAGCAGCTCCAAAGTATAGGCGAATAGGATTTAGACTTGACTTAAATAATGCTGGTCGTGTTTACCAGGTAAAATTTTTGCACTGTGCAATCTTCCAGCGACCGGTTGAAGCTGTCACTATGATTTTTTAAATTAACTATCTGTATGTTTGACCTTGACTTACGAAAGCTGTTGAGTAAGACATACCCTAAAATTAATGTTTCTTGCCCGGCCTATCAACAAGGAGCTCCCGACGGCTAGGCTAAGATCTTGGCTTGGTATATTACTGCTCCGATGCGGGCCGGCTCCGATGGTCCAACATTTCTTTTCGCCTGATGACCTTTCAAGGCCACTTCATAATTCTTGTCTTACTTGAACAAAGATGCTGGCATCAATGCTTTTAACTGTACATACATGTTGAGATTCTTCTGTAACGTATGAGAGAAACGCATACGTAATGTCCAGCTTATGTGGTGCAGTCAGTAGGATAAATAATTAGGGAAGATGCTTTACGTTGCAGTAGAAACGTACGTATTAATTATTAAAGTCTAGAATTAATCCATTGTCATTAACAAGCGCATACGTCTGTCTGCAAGTTGATTCTCGTAGACTTTATGTTCAATTCTTGGAGAGTAAACTGCATCACCCTGGACTGTCTCTAAATATACATCTTCGATGAAATGCAGCTATCTCACAAGCTAACCTCAAACAAAAAGTAAACTGTTTATCATGATGCATGGCATTTGCGTATTGCCAAGAAAACGTAATTTGTTAACAAGTGCAGGTTATATGTGGCGCACAATCGGTCTTGCTTTACCCACAAAATTGATGCTAAAATACATAATTAATTTAGTGTCACACATGCAAAGATGCAAATGTGTTATTCAATCAGTACGAGACTCATTCCATGAAATCGTTACCAGCTCATTTTCGATCCATGAAATGTGACTTGTAGTAGACATCAAATGGATGTACACGGTTCTTTCCTTATTACATTCAATGAATGACGCTCGTTTTAAATACCCCAACGACGATGCTGCAGTCGATAAGAGAGGGAGACAAGCTTATCTCTCTATTGCTCGAGTTACTATAATTGTATGCAGGAGAGAAAATATCGAAGTAAAGCAAGACACAAATTAATATTTTGCAGGTGTGCGATGGCACAGGCTGCCAGAGTGAAGACACTGGGTATGTACTCGATGCCAACTGGAGGTTTCTGTACTCCGCTGCCGACGGCGAGACCGGCTGCAGCGGCAGTGACGGCTACGACCCTGACCTCTGTCCAGACGGCGTGACCTGCGCAGAGAACTGCGCCCTGCAAGCCCTCGATGAACAGGGCTACGCTGGATATGGTGTCACTACTGACGGCAATTCTATCACAATGCTATTCAACTACGACTCAACTGGGTCTCGAGGGTACCTGATAACAGCTGAAAATAACTACCGGATGTTCAGAATGAAGAATCGCGAACTCACGTTTGATGTCGACATGTCGGAACTCCCGTGTGGCATGAACGCTGCCCTGTACTTTATTGAAGCAGAGGAAGATGGAGGGAGTGCGTCATACCCAACTAACCAAGCAGGCGCTCAGTATGGTACGGGGTACTGCGATGGACAGTGCTTCCACAATATCAACTACTTTGCGGGTCAAGTCAACATCAATGGCAACTCGGAATATGGAGTGTGCTGTGTTGAGTTTGATATTTGGGAAGCTAACAAGTGAGTTATACTCAATAAAGGAAATTACATTTACAGGTAAAGGCCAATTAACGATAGACTAATACTTATATTAGCATGAGATGAACAATCAGTAACTAAAACTAAGCTTATCCTTTTTAGTACCTATAGGACTTTACTTTTAGCTAATGTTCTTTTAAATGGTACGATCATTGAATGGGTAAACTCTTTCAAATACTTAGGAGTAGTTATTGACAATGAATTGAGATTTTCTAGTCATGTTACCTATCTGCGCAGTTAATTGAGCAGTGCAAAAGGAGCCACACACGTAGTGTCAAAGTTCTTACCTAAGAAAGCTTTAGTAACTTTGTATTATGCTTTATTGTATTCGCAAATGACGTATGGTATTGTTATATGGGGAGAAGCAAGCAATAACATTGTAAAGCATATCTCGTCAATAATGAACGAAACTCTAAGAATAATATTGCGAGTGAAGCGTGACCTTAATAATATACCAGTAATGGCAACCAATACCATCCCAGTCGGAAATCATGGTTGTGATTATAGTAGAACAACTATGATTATGGTCGAGACTTTGGTTGTTTATGATCGATATATCCTCCATGTTCAAGCATTTATGGGGTGCAGTATGGTAGAGATATGTCACAACCTTCGACCATAATATCAACCATAAATACCCAATTACAACTATAAAGGTTTTAGCTGCACAACCATGATCTACCATAATGAACCGTAAAAAAACCATTCACTACCAAAATCGACTGTGTTAAGCGAATAATACAACTATATTCTACCAAGATAAACTTTTTTATTAATTGACATATTATGCAGTCGATGCCTGCTTTGTTTACTGATGATTAGTTGCTTATAATAATTGTTTAATTATTAAGTGTTTGTTAGGCCTGCAGCTCAGAATGGTCTAAGGCTCTAAGCTGCAGAACGATGCTAGAGCAATAGCTTGAACCAGTCGGTGCAGTTAACGATCGTTTATATATAACTTCTTCAACTCTAAGTCGGTATAGAGCTACTCTACCTAGTTTAGAGGAAGTCAGAACTTTCGGGTGGTACTTGTTGTCCGGGTACGAAATGTTAAATATCTCATAAAACTTTACATTTTCCATATAAAGCTAATAGGAAAAATTTCCTAATGAATCTTCAGAGATATAAATTGAATAAACATAAAAATAGATGGCAATATTTGATCATTGATTACAATACAATTTAGTAGAAAATACGACAAATAACAATAAGAATGATGGGTAACTACGCTAAATTGGCTAAGCGTAAAAAATTGGGATGCAATAGATGAAGATAACGTCAAGGCCGCTAGTGTCCATATTTACCGTGCAATGTTTATATTTCATAAACAGGAAAGAAAAGACTGAAAATATGCACAATTTTTGCACTATGATATGAATTTTTAGGTGTTTCGCATTCAAGCTTATAGTCATACAAAATTATTTTGGTCGATAATGTTGGGAATTCTAGCCATATCATTAAAATCCATGGCAATCTCTTCATATTCCTTCCATATAATGGGAGGAATTCCCCTCATGATCGTACGTACGGAAATCCGTTGATAAGCTACCATAGTTATGCTCTAACATATTCTCTACCATATATAGTCCTTAAACATCCTTGTACAACCATCTACCATATATAGTCGTCAAACATCCATGTACGACCATAGACCTTCGTTTCTTGACAAACCATAAACAACCAATATTGCCTCCAGCCAATATCGACCTAAATATACTAAAATCATTGGTATGATATGGTCGACATATCTACCACATTGTTTCATCATACATAATCGACTTTAATCTCTCATACACTACTATCTTCTACTATAATCACAACCATAATTTCCGACTGGGATATACCGCACTCTGCATCTCCTAAAATTCACTGACGTGCACAAATATTTTGCTATCAAATTTTTGCATAAAGCTATACCCGATGAGTCAAACGTATTTGGACTCATTTCAGCTTGCTTCTCTCTGTTAACCCTTACAATACCAAAAACAATAGGATAAATTTACAGGGTGTTCGGTTAGACATTCAGAAATGTTTTACAGTTTTTCAGTGTGTGCAAGCCTATAATAGTCTCCCTAATGACCTTGTGCATTGGTGCAACCAATGTCATCTAACGTTTTTAAACTTGTTTTTAGAAATTATTGCATAGGAATGTATCTTGATTAATGTAGACTTGTGCCCTATAAGCTCACGTAGCTATTAATGGGTTTGTTCTCAAATTCTCTGCCAGTCTAACTTGATGAACTAACTTGATTTAATGTATACATTACCAAATTCTCTGCCAGTCTAACTTATGTACTATATAGTACCATAGTACATCAAGTTCGACTTGCAGGTAATTTGGTAATGTATACATTTACTTCCTGTTGTGCTTTGTATACTTTTAATGAGATTCGGGAACAATAAAGGAATAAAGGAGTAGCATATTGTAAGTAAAACTTGAGAGCCATATCATGGAGGATTGTCCTGCTTACAGTGTAGCTGAAAGCAGGCATGAAAAGGAACACTAGTACAAGTAAGATATTTCTTTAAGGAACATATCACTCATATCTAAGTAATGCTAGATTATATATAGAATCACTCTGGCTATACGGTATTGTCCATAAAACAAGATGAGCAAGCACAGTCGTACAGAGCGAAAGGTAGTAGTAAATCTCGAAGTGCGTCGGTTTCAAGGCACAACAGAAAATTCTAAGAAGTATATACAGTAACGGCAACCGAAATCTACTCTGCTTTTAACATTGTAATAATTACCGTGCAATGGAAATTTATACATTTTTAAATAGGTACCTAGATACAAAACCACGAGACATAAAATAGCGCAATTTAATGTTTTGATTTCTTTCAGATGGGCAGGGTCGTACACGACTCACGGATGCTCCGTTGATGGATACTACCTTTGCCAAGGGGATGAGTGCGGTGACGAGGATGTGGCCACGAGCGTATGCGACAAGTATGGCTGCGGCTTCCAGACGTTTGAGCTCAACAATCATTATTACTATGGAGCCAATGATACTTATGTGGTTGACTCAACGAGACCGTTCACGGTGGTGACGCAGTTCATCACAAGCGACGGTACTGACGATGGAGATCTTGTGGAAGTTCGGCGACTGTATGTGCAAGATGGCATTGTCATTGACAACGCTCCTGTCAACTACCCGGGCTTGGAAATATACGACTCGCTGTCAGATGACTTCTGTGCAGACTGGACTAGTTTCACTGGAGGGGTGGACTATACGACGGGTGTGGGCGGATTGTCCAACATGGGGGCCGCCCTGGATCGAGGAGTTGTCTTGGCCTTTTCGCTGTGGGCTGACTATGGCTCGCATATGTTGTGGCTGGATGGTCTCTATCCTCCTGATGCTGATCCCACCACTCCCGGAGCACTGAAAGGACCTTGCGGCCCCGACTCTGGTGATCCTGATGACATCCTTGCAAATTATCCTGACACTGCATTCACTCTCTCCAATCTGAAATTAGGTACTCTGGGATCGACGTTTAGGAGAGTGTAATAAACTCGTGGTAGGAGCAATGTTGATGAATAGTCTTGTAGTATCATTTATCCAAGTACGGTATTCTTGACAAGTCATGAAATGAGTTGTATGGAAATCTGCAGTTTCACCTATTATCCCAGTAGCTATTATTGTACTCAAGGTACGATGAGTGGCAATTCTAGTTCCTATCATGTGGAATCAATATAATATTTTTCAAATACCTGTCATCCATTCAAAACAGTCATATACCAACAAAATTCATATCGATGTTGTCATTTACATTAACGCTGATCTGAAGATCCTGATCAATAATATCTGGTTAGTCCCTTCATCAATAAATTGTTGTCAAATATTTTTTTGGTGAATGCCTAATAAAAATGATGCACAAAATTCGTTGAGTTTGGCACAGCTTCCTCCGGTTGAATTTTATCTATTAACACGTACAGTGGCCGTTCAGTGCTAAACTACACTGGGACTCTCGCTATTGTCAAGTTTCACAGAAAAAAAATACCGCGTTGCTGGAACGGAAGAACCCACGCAATGCCTCAAGATGCCTGCCGTAGCATTTTTCTTTTCGGCCGGGAAAGGCATGTATAGCTACAGCGTCGTTTTCTAAATAATGAAACTCTGAAAATGTTCGTTGCTTGAGTTGAAAAAAAAAAAAAAATCATCTGCTACGAATACAAAGAATTGCCATTGAACAGCCATTCCGTTAATCGAGAGTCCTTCTAGACCACGTTGAGTCAATTCTTCAACAGAAGCGGATCAGGGTTATTAGCGGAAATGGTCATTACACTAGCTGGAAGACTGTCTTTTAATAACTCGAACGAGTATTTTCATGAATTAACCTAAATAAGTAATGAAAATTGCTCAATAGTTGAACGGCGAGTAGAGCAAATTCAATTCTAGCATCGAAGGGTCTCGGTAATGTAGCTACGGAATTGCATAGTCTTCAAATTCATGCTAACACTTCTATTCTATAAGATTAGACTATTATGCTAGCTACTTCAAGCGTCTCTGGACACAATGTGTTGCCACAAGAGAGTCAGAGAAGGGACTGATAGTATGTCAAATAGAAACTTGAAACAAATAATAGGTGTCAAACTTCGGATAGACGTGTATGAGTACCAGTCGATGTAGGAGAGGACAGAATGACGTTTACTAATCAGTAGGATAATAAGAAACTAATGCACCCGGCCGTCAAAATGACAGCGAAGAGTTTGTGATGACACTGCTTGAAGACCATAATATTAATAGAGTACACAGCCTTAAAAAATGACGGCTAATAATTTTGTAATGAAGCTCGTTATTATTATCGTCTGAGGTACGAGTTTTGCTACAAAATATGCCCAATAATAATTAGTATATTTTACACGGGTGTCTTTGGGAGGAGTTTCACTCAAGAAAGTAAGCACATAAAGATGAATGTGTGCCTTCGCAGGGTCAGCTAGCAGTTTTCTCACAGCCACAACCTTTAAAGGTTTCAAATATTCGAAAATATCAGCTACTGTATGAGTCTGTATCATCCTGCAACTCAGGGGCTCATATTTTCCCATAAGACAAACGGTTAGACCGTGTGACAGTAACTGAAATGCTTATCTCTTCACCGCTGATAACGAGTGCTTTTCTTTCTAGAAGTTTCGCGACCAGTTAAAAGCTTTGGGTGGTTACAGCTAGATTACCAGAGCCCATGCGGTTCATCTTCTCCACAGGGCCACATATGCTGTCCAGGGCAGACCCCAGCTTGAAAGGGTTGATGCGCGTCAGATTATGCTTCCCATCCGTGCTACCCACAATGACCTGTCTTGACGTTTTGTGAATGCTTTACAAGTTGCTGCATTTGTTCAACTCCATACTAGCTGAGAGAACACGGGCAGGCCTGTTGGCACTGGTGTGATTACCACTTTCTGGTCGCTCACTGTCAGATTCCATATCTGTGATATCAGATGATAAACCTCAGCTACACAGGGAGACTGAATCGAATAACCGAAGTTGATCTCAGTTGCCGCTTTTACAATCGCGCCCCTTGTGATGAAGTTTTGGTAGGCCGCGTATTCAATTGTTCATCTTTGGCTTTGCGTTTGGTAGCTGAATTGTTAGATGTCGCCACTTTTGAGGCTGCATCTTTCTTTTTGTGGCCTTTGGGGCTATTCCCAGTGTCTCGATCGTCACCAGGACCGAATTCCATAACTACTCTACACCTTTATTACAAAGGGGAAGAGAAAGGAAAACTTTCAATTTCAACAGTTCACTCGGAAGTACGGAAACACAACCGAACACCAAGAAAGTTCAACGCACCACCTCACAGGATGAGTTACCGACGAAGACTGATGAGATTAAGAAAATAAATGACATGCAGTGTTGCCAACGCGTAACGTGACGAAAGGCAATGGGAGACTCGTTCAGACTTTACAAGGAGCATATTCGATCTTACAACTCTATTGTACAATGAGTTATATAACGCGTGTGTAGCGTGATGTAGCTGCTTGCTACTCTAACTTTCCTAAAATGGGGCCTTATAGCTAGCACACTATTGGTTTACAATAACTTATTGATGCATTAAATGGCGTTATTACTTTCAACTTATGAACTAACATTTATACACCCACGAGCTTCTCTGACATCCTATCTACGAACTCCCGCATCATGGGGTTGCCGCTTAGAAGCTCGGATATGAAGCTGAACGTAGTATCCCTCATGCATAACAGAAAACAGAAAGATACCTGTATTCGGGCAAACTATAAAAACTTTTAGATTGACTTTATTTGCATCTTTTATGTTGAAAAGTTTTTTCAACAGTCTCTTCCTTTTTTGCCCTTCAGTTGATATATAGTTATGTTTGATTATAATTTTGCAAATTAGAAGATTGCTGGCGAGCTACTAGTCTGTGAGAACTTCACGTTCCATACAATGTCAAATGTCACTTTGTTTTCTCATACGCTGCGTTAAAGTACATACACGGTAAAGCAATGCATATCCTAAACTCTACAGGATTCTCTTACATGTGCAGTGATAGCAAGCCATGGAGAGCTATATAGGATTTCTGCAATAACTCGTAAAATTTTAATACACCTGGTTATACGTTGTGGTGAAGAAAGAACGATTAATAAAATGAGAAAACGTAAATCTTGTATAGAGACCAAGATGATCGACCGAATTTGGGTCTCCAGATGACGTTACAGTTGGCTAGCAAGCAAAAGGGGCGGAGTCAGAGATGCACGTGGGGCTACTTTTACTTCTTATGCCTTGTTCTTACATAGCAACGGTGTAACCAGCACGGGTACACCCCTGGGCAGACTGACCATGTCGGGAATTTTTGAGTCATAAGTATGAAAGTTTTCTGCCGGGTATTATTGATTGGACTGGTATTCCTAAACTACAAATACAGTCTTCTTTTCGTGTTGACTTCATTCCATGTGTTGAACTTTTAGGTTTTGATATGTAGATTAGTTGGCTATCGCCATTATTTTAGAATCAGGGAGGATTGTGGAGGAGAAAACAAGAAAAAAATATGATAGGGTCGGGCAAATAGAAGATAGCACAAGCACAATTAGTGCTGCAGATCCGGGAAGCCTGGAGACATTATGTTTGTCGTGACATGAAATTTGGATTTCGGTAGCTTAGAAGCTCTGACCAATAGGAGTTTGTGACTCTTGGACTAGGAGTTCGTAACTGTGGAGGTTGCTGCGCCTATTATTCGTGGAGACGATTTTTAAATGCATTGATTGACTATGCACCAACAACTTCTGGGGAAGTGTATTCCAAATATTCACTATGAAATATGGACAAAACTACTAGCTGAGAGTAGTTCTTCAATCTTTGTGCTTGAGTTTCTGGCCGTTGTTTCGTAAACGATCATTTTCGTCTCTCTCAGAGTTCCGCTGTAGGCACGTCGTTGAAGTCATTCAAATACTTGAATGTTTCCACAAGGCGGCCCCTCAATCGTCTTTGTTCCAGGGAGAGGAGTCCTAATTCTTTTAGGTGACATTCATATGGCTAGCTTCGTAGCTGAGGTATCGACTTTATTTCTTTGTGTTAGGTTCTTTCCACTTGATCAATATCTTTGCACTTGCGGCGACCGGAACTTAACAGCAAATTCTAGATGTGGGCGCACTAGCGCTTTGAACAAAGGAATTACCATGTCCTTGGATTTGTAGTCAAAATTTCTGGTAATGAAACCCAGTACTTTGCTTGCCTTTTTGATGCTTCTGTCAATTTGATGGGTGTGTTGTAGATCATTTGTGATAGTTATTTCCAGGTTTTTTTGTTGGGCCTGGAGGATCTCCAGGTCTGACCCAACGTGCATGACCGATGACCGAGCACTTGTTGACATTAAAGCTCATCTGCAACGTTGCAGACCAAGCCGTGAGGTGATCTAGGTTTTGTTGGAGCTCAATTCTCTTTCAGGAAGGATGTTATAGTTAAGTGTCATCTGCAAATTTGCTGATTTTACTGCAGATGTTGAGATCAAGATCATTAATGGAAATTATGAACAGAAGGGGCCAAGCACCCTACCTTGCGGAACGCCTGAAGTGACAGGCATCCAGGGGCTTGGCCCATCTTCCAGTTTCAGTCGCTGCCGTCTACCAGTGAGCCAAGCATGGATACAACGTGAATAGTCTTCCTATATGCCGTGGGCTTCCATTTTTTCATTAACCATTGATGGGGAACTTTGTCAAATGGTTTTTGGAAGTCTAGGTAAACGAGGTCCATATTTTTTTCATTGTCTCGGATTTTTGGAACTTTCGCAAAAAAGTCTAGCAAACAAGTTAGGCAGCTTCTTCCCAGTCGGAAATTATGGTTGTGATTATGGTGGAATATAGTGGTGTATGAGAGATTAAAATCGATTATGGATGATGAAACAATATGGTAGATATGTCGACCATAACATAACGTTGATTTTAGTATATTTAGGTCGATATTGGTGGAGGCAATATTGGTTGTTTAAGGTTTGTCAAGAAACGAAGGTGTTTGGTAGCACATGGATGTTTGACGACTATATATGGTAGATGGTTGTACAAGGATGTTTTAGGACTATATATGGTTGGACATATTCTAGAGCATAACTATGGTAGCTTATCGACGGATTTCCGCATGTACGATCATGAGGGGAATTCCCCCCATTATATGGGATAGAATATGTATGGATTGTCATGGATTTTCATAATATGGCTAGAATTCCCAACATTATCGACCAAAATAATATTGTATTACTGTGAGTTTGAATGCGAAGCATCTAAAAATTCATATCATAGTGCAAAAATTGTGCATAATTTCAGTCTTTTCTTTCCTGTCGATGAAATGTAAAAATTGCAGGGTATATATGGACACTAACGGCCTTGAAGTTATTTTTATTAATTGTTTCCCGATTTTTTTTTACGCTTAGCCACTTTAGCGTAGTTACCCATTTTCTTTATTTTTATTTGCTGTATTTGCTGCTTCACTTTCACTGGACATCGGTTAACAACATGACCTTCAACGAATCAAAATTTGAACTATTACGGTACGGAAAAAACCTCTCCCTTACTGAATCTACGTTTTACACGACGAGAGATGGGAGCAAAA
>LQNS02278160.1:15861797-15874154 GCA_001587735.2 Parhyale hawaiensis
ATGTCAGATTCAAATCCGTCTATTAGTCTGTAATGAATGTCTTTTCGAATGGCTATGGCTGCTCCGCTGTGGATTGAGTTGTCATTGTTTACTTCATGCACATTATAGTTGAATATTTTTATTGCCTCATGCTTTAAAACTCCGTGTGAGTTGATTAATATGATGTCGGGATTTAGTCTGAGGTAGTAGTTAGTAAGTGCATGTTTATTTGTGCTCCAGTGTTTCAAACCACAGGAACACACCGGTTATTCAAGCTACACGGAGAATTCAGCGCATGAATCAGCGGCTGCACCACCGATCAGTAGGTCAGCAACCAAAGCCCATCAACCAATCGCCCATGAGTCCACCAGTCTGCTTTCGCTCCATAATCTACATCTATATGCCAATAATCTCCAAGAATTCAGATTTGAACTCAGCCACTCAGCGCAATTACAATCCTGTCAACTACCTAAAGATGACCAATGCTTGGTTCTTGAAACGCGTCGCAGAAAGCCCTACAGGAAACAACAATTGAAGATGCTACTGAACAGCAGCAAGACCAGTACGAAACATTCAACACTGGACAACTATTTCACCTTACCGAAGATAGAAGAATCGTTTCTAAGCTACGACAGATAGAGAAACTTAATAAAGATATAACCTACAATTCGGCATTGTTTTTAACCAAACATATATATAATTTTGAGTCACTCCTGAGATAAATTAATATTTTCCGCAACCGCTACGGAGCGGTACGTACATTACTATACTGTAAAAAATTGCTAATATTGAAATATTTGGTGAACTATGGACCGCTAACGATACAGTAGAAATGTTAAGTGCTGTGATAAAAATCGACAATGAGAAAAGTTTAGTGAGTTACTACAGGGCAACTAACAGTAAAATAAATATTTTAATGTTTCTCTCATCAGTATTTTCCTGCCTTGTCAAATTATAATAATTCTATCATATGGTCCGATATCAATTGAACTTTTATAAAATTAGTATGCGGGATCATATATATGGTGAAACTATTGTTTAAGTTCTAACTGAGATATCACAAGAAGCGATCACTTGCCGAGTTATTTAATCGACAAGGCTGAGGGAATGGCACAATTTCCCAGTTTTACTCACTCGGAACACTTACTAAGCTGCGGCGGCAGAATGAGCGAATTATTTTCTACTAACTCGTTATGCAGCAGCTTCTTGTACTTATTGTACATATTATCACTGCTCGCCCTTAGTTAAGATTAAGTGTAAAGCAAAAACAAGAAAACTTATAGTTCTAAGGTGAATTTTAATTCGTTTTAGGCAAAAAATTTGATTGTTCAGGATGTTCAAGCGTGGCATAATAACAAAATCCTGAAAAGCAAAAAAGAGTTTATTAAATAAATTTATACGGAAATGTAAAGAATACGATTACAAATGCTCAATAGTAGGCGATAGTAATTCCTCCCGTAAGTTGTGGCAAGTCTAAATGAATTTCTAAATAGAAAAACAAATAAAAAATTGGACCTCTCCGCAAAAATTGTGTTGCACTGCCTATTGAACTTCCTAACGAGCGGTCTTCAAATCTATTTAATAACTTTTTCCGTCAGTTGAAGTTTTGCTGGTTGGACCCACCCAGGAAGCAAAGAACGTAATGGCTGAGCAGCCTAGGAGTATTTTAACCAATTTCACCAGAAAAATTGTCTTAAATTGCTAAATTCATCTCTAGCGTATAAACAAATCAAGAGAATATAGTTGTGGTCTTCGAACCGTCAAACCATCATGTGGTCTTTGCAAACCGTGACAAGAACTATGCGGCTGCAGGAAATTCCGGAGGATTTTGAATGGTAGTAGTGGTAGTAATAGTAGTAGTATTCTCCCAGTTTAAGCCTCTCTACGCACAGTGTACACTGTGATCCAAAGAGCGGAAGAATGAAGCTGAAGTTGCTGCCGATAAGGATTATCGTCGCTAAGCTCGGAATTGTAGGAATAAATGGCATATGTGACCTCTGAGCACGGCAATGAAGAGCGGAACGCTGGAGGGGCCTGCTGGGGTCGTTAGGAATCTTGCATCGGGCACCCAAAAATTCAAGGAATCGCTCGTAGTAACGACAGTTAGAGCGAGAGAAATGTACGTATTGTGAGGAGGTAAAATACATAAGAAATATTTGGCGTGCATGAATGTTCTAGAATCGTGGGGCCACGGCACCTGAGATGGAGAGAAAGATATGACAGATCCACAACAACAAAGCGGGATTTCCGAAGAGCGGATTTCTACATATTAAAAGCATTGGAGTTTCGCATATCCTATGACACAGAGGAGGCTGCGATTTTTAATAACTGCACTATAATATAGTTACCAAACTGGCCCACTACAGTGAAATAGCAACAGAGGCAATTGTTAAATAAAGGTCGTAAGATTGCGAAGTTCGCAAAGGGATGAACTCAGGCGAACCGAGTCCGGCTCGACCGACAGCGGAAGTATCGAGTAACCAGTCGAAGACGTGATACTGATTGTAGGGGTGGGTGGAGATGGAGTTGCCCATATGGTAACACTGGGTTACCCAGTGATTACAACCGGCATCTGCTGTGCAACTTTTTTTGTCTCTGTCCGCACGTCAATGTGACCTTCATTCAGATGAATAACGCCGCGCGTTCAGTTATTATCTCATTTTTTTTTATATTTTGCGTCGGTTTGAAGTTACATTTGTATCCCATAGTTTTACGGCCTTAATTCGATAGGGACAACCTATTTTAAAATATTCATTGCCTGAGGTCGCTCGAACTGGGCTTCGCTCGAACCGCCTCACATTGAGCTCGCTCGAACTGGCATTCGCTTAAAACGTCCAGGCTCCAAGGTGGCATACGTCGTTGCGTGTCGAGAAGCTAGGGACAAGTACGATACGATGGCGAATGACAGAGGAGGCGGTAGCGCTAAAACAAAGCCTATAGCTTTCTACCGGCATATACCTAGGCAATAAAGGGATACTCGGGGAATAAATAGACATAATGGTAAATTACAATGTTGAGATAGTAATGGTTGACGCAGGTAAGTCGGACGTCCTGAGCACATACTGCGATTCAGTGTATATCAGTGAAAATTAGATAAATGTTCCTTACCCGGAAACTGTGAAAAGTGAGATGGGACTGGATGACGTTACTTCCTCCCGCACCAGGAGCAGCATGAACTGAAACAGGAGGATCCATTGAGTCAAACGAAGTGAGCTCCACTTGCAGATGAGCGCACTGCTATGTTTGATTTTTATCTGATCCACGGCTAGGGGCACTGCACCTGTCGTGTGGAGTGCAGCAAGCGCAATGGGCGTCCGCCTGAAATGGGACCACCAGCAACCAGAGAACTACAGGCCAAGTAGCTTAAATAATACAATTTATCAGAAATAAATTCGTATACTCACCTGAAGATTGAAATTTGTATATTATCAGATTTCCAGCTTGGCTCCAGGCAGTGAAGAAGCTGTGTGACAGTCTGACTGTGACTAACCTCTCGGATTTCTTCAACCGCGAAGTGCAGGGTTCGGCAAACAAACAAAAATTTGCAAAAGTTACTTGGCACAAGTTTTGCAGGAGACTGCCTAAGCAAAATTGAACGAATGCGAACAAACAGCAAAGCTATTGCAGCGGCAACCTTAATGCAGAAAGAAGCTAGTTGAAAAGAAATCCTACTTGGAGGATCACACGATGAAAAAAAGAAAAAGACTACTCATCAAGAAAATCAGAAGCAATAGCAGGTTTTTTTCGCATAGACTTCTCATATCCCATCAGTCAAGTAAAAAAAAGGGCCACCTACACCAAGTGAGTCCAACTTGTATAGTGGAGCCTCTGTGGTTGGCCCTATCATACACAACACGTAAGTCTAACTCTACAAAGCGCCGATAACTATGCGTCACAACACGAATTCGGGCACCGAATTCCAGGCGAGAATCAAAAAGGGCCTCCGAAACAAGGCGTGGCTGCAGAGCGACGCAGGCTCAACTGGAAAGTTCGACACCCAAAGTCTCAGGTACAAAGAGGTGAACATAAGCTATTTCTCGTGCTAGTGTACTTCTCGCAAAGACCTTGAATTCCGGACAGAAAAATATAACAAATGTCTTTCTTTGCTGTGAACCTAATAAAACATACATAGGCTTACCTATGGAGAGTTTAATCGGTTCACTTTAATTCAGCACACAGCCTCTGGCTGATCTAACAAGTCGGTCCAGTGACTGGCTGGCTGCAGCCAAAGCCCAGACCGGTAAGCAATGCTCCAACAAAGGCAGCACGAATGTATAAACGTATCTACGGACGTCACTGTCACCGAATACAGCATTCACCAGACGCAGAAGACCAAATTACTTGAAACATGTGATATAATGAGCGCTTCAAGCCAAAGCTTCTCATTAAAGAGGGCACCAAGAATCTCTAGAGAGCCTGATCCTTGAAGCACAGTGGCATCTATATTCAGAGGTGGACGCTGGGATATAAGTATTCGAGAACGAGTGACAATCGTAGACTCAGTCTTGCTTTCATTTAGTTTGCTACACCAGACAGGGCACCAAGTACTGATGCGCGGCAGGTGCCTATTTCTAGACTGAGCGAGATCATTTGGCTTGCTGGGTGGGGGGGGGGGGTTGGTATTAATGCTATCAAAATTGAATCGACAGCGTAGTTGATCATCGTATTCTTCAGCGGAGAGAACATGTCGCTGGTGCACCGAACAAACAGCAACCATCTGCGGATACGCTCTGCGTTCGTTGCGAAACAAAAAAATCCCGAATGATTAACAACTTACACCAAACTACTCACACTTGTAGTATGCATCAAAGTTCGTAGAAGCTTTGATACATATCTTTGTACAACAATAAAGATTGGAGAACATGTAGGGCACTCTGGAGGCTCAAATGAAATGATGAAAAACAATGTAAAATTGTAACTGATAAGCGTACTAGATTTTCATGACGTCACTAGCCTATTTTTCCATGATGCACTACAGCTTGGCCTGGCCCCGTGGGTTAACCTGTTGGTCTCATAATTAGAGCTCGGACATTGAAACATTTATACGTAAAATACTACTAGCGCTCTTAATGCTCCATAATGCTCAAACGCTATAAAGGTTCTAAAGTGCTCCTTAGTGCTCCACAAAGTTGGAGCAATCTCAGATACCTGGAGCATTCTTAGCAGGTGGTCAACCGTACCTTCAAGTGTATTGAATAATAAACGAGTTTGATCCAAGCATAAACAAACGCCAACAGCAAAATTCGATACACATTCATAGCACTTCTATCAGTTTGAATGTGGCAAAATGGTTGAAATAGGGCATAATTGGCATGATCAGTTTACGATTTTTTTTTAAATATATACAGAGTGTTGTGTATTTCAATGCACATATTTCAGCCACGTATAGAAAAACACAAAATAAAACGATTTTCAGGATCGACATGAAGCTGAAAACTCCTTCATTTTCGAGAAATGACCTTAAATACGGGGAGGGTTCGGACGAAAATAAAAAATTTTAATTTTTGAACCGAGTTGAATGTAGATTTTCCCCCAGCCCCTTTTTTGCTGTTTTCTTTGAATAACTCGTTTTCTATGGGGAAAATGAGGAAAAAAATACAGGAGTAAAAACAATTCCTTTTCCCATTTTACGTATCTATACCAAGTTTCATTCAAATCTTCCGAAAATAAAAAAAAACTTTGCATTTTCGCCCGAAACCTTCCTTTAAGTATTTCAGGTCAGTAAATTCTAGAAAACGAAGGAGTATTGAGGATTTTGTCACTCATGAAAATCATTTTGTTTTGCGTTTTTCTATATATAGTTAAAATATGTGTATCAAATTACGCAACACCCAGTATAGTTGGATTTTTCAGGATAATTCTTGTATGGAATCCTTCTAAAACATTTTCAAAAGCAAAACCTCGTTTCATTTTTTGCTCCAACATGTGTGTAATTTATACTTTGGTGCTTGAATCACTCCGATAACTGCCCCCCAACGCTCCAGCAGCTACTCCAAGCCCTCCTATATAAGTGCTCTAAATGCTCCTGCAGCTACTCCAAATGCTCCCATAAGTGCTCTAAATGCTCCAGTAACTGCTCCAAACGCTCCCATAAGTGCTCCTGATGCCATTTTCTATCTCTACTATTGCACACTTAAAACGCTATAAGCGATCCTTTCAACCGCTCTGCGGCTCTTTTTTAAGAGCTGCAATGTCCTATAGCTCTACTCATAATCCTTGGTATGGATCAGAGCAGGTACGTTGTTCAAAGGTGTCACGCAGAAGTCACGGTCACGACTACACCATCGGATTAGTGAGTTGGCTCTCTGCTCCTATAGAGATAACGAAAGTTGTTAAGTGGGCACCGGGCTTTAGAGGTTCGTTCATTCTACTGTTTAGTGAGTCACGTTTTCAGCGGACCCCGTGGGTCACCTAAATTAGCTTTAGTTAGTTTTCTTGGGCATATGTATTTCGTACGAACATTACTTCCTCACTCATTTGTTCTTCTACGAAAGTTCTTTGCTTCATTCCTCTTCTTCTTTCCTGCCTTTCTGTCATCGGCTGTCATCCGTACTTGGGTTCCCAGTTTTCACATTAGCGTCCTGGCTGGCCTAAACAAAATCTTGAATAACAATGAGGCTGGTAAGAAGATAATCCATTGAATTAGATGCAAAAAGCAACTTGTCCACTCGACGCCAAGGTCATTGGCGCAAGTGGATACGACAGTGAGGACAGCACGTCCCCATAAAATGCTTAATTTAAAAATTGGGCTCCCATACCTTCCTGGGAGGGACGCCATATGGCAACAAAAGTAGGTAAATTCATGAACTGTGTATGGTCAACCGTATTCGCACAGTGGGTATCTGGATGCTCTAAACATCAAAGCCCATATCTGAAAACTTGGAGACTGAAGGTAAGCGCAGAGACAATTATAATTATGCAATATCAGTGCAAATGGAAGGTATTTAGTATGCATTTTTGTGGCGAGTATAGAAAAACTTTGAAGTGTCCTTGTTTCCAAGTATCTTATGAAAGTCATGTAATTTAGCAGCGTGAAGGTTGGCGTGCAGACTGCCACCGGAGACTGATAACTCTCTGTTTTCCCCATGTCTGACGTGAACTGCTATCGGCACGAATATTGCCAACGTGAACATCGTGCATTTTATCTGCAGCTGGTGCCCTCAGATGATAGAGATTTCCTAGAAGCTAAGCAATATTATGTAGACTACTAATAATTTCATTACTTTTCTGTAAGATTGGACGTATTTTAACCAAAATTAATTTGGGGTAGCTATAGCACCTGCCTTACCTACTATTCAGGCAGAATACTGTTATTGTGACATGTGTTAAGTTAGTCATTTATTCCAGCTGAATTGAATCAATCCTACCCGATTCTTAACTAACTTTATAAATCTAATCCATTCTAACTTAACCTGTACGTAAACTTCGATGACGACAACAAGTTATACGAGAGAAATTACTTTATAACAACACAGTGCATTATATATACAGCTATTTGACCATCCACTGGTGCGAACTTACTGTATATATCTTTATTTTCATCTAAATGAACTAACTGTTGGCATAGTGTTTGTTGTATCCTGAGATAGGCAAGTAACTATTTATTGTAACCTTTTGAGTAACGGGCGTAACTTTTGTAACGAGCAACGGTAACGCCCGGGTGGATTTTGCCAAAGGTTCGCAAGGTGCCGTTTCTGGCTGCATTTTCAAAATTTGCAAATACAAAGGAAAAGGGCTGTCGACAAAGAGGAAATTTTATTGAAAGTGTGGCTTCGTGATTAAGCAAAAAGCATGAACAAAATTTTGGACAATTGTTGTATGAACGTACTTTAAGCTACCCATATATATCCTCAATAAAGTCAAGAAATTTCGATTCTGAAAAGTCACTTTAAAATTTTCTTCTCAAAGACAAAGTGAACACGCATACTTGTATTGGAAACTACATAAACACTCTAGAAGCAGATACCTCCACGAAGCAGGGCACTGTTCACGAAAGAATTCAAATTGGTCCTGAAACCATAATTTATGTTAAATCTTCACCAAAATATGGTCGTCAAGTTATCTTCTCATAAATAACAGTGCTTGAAAGTTTTTGGAAGATCCGTCCGTAACTTTTTCAATTATGCCCTGATAAACACTAAAACCAATAAATAAATCAACGGACTTCTGGATCATCATCAAGATTTTGTCATTTGTGCATTTTACTTTTCTAACCATTCCTGCAAATTTCTTGAAGATTCGTTCATGATTTTCAGTGGCATGTTACCGAAAAATACAAAACAAACAGAGACATACAAACTAAATGACAGAATGCTGATCATAAAAAACTTGGTAGTTCTCCGTAGCATTCCCAACAATTCCGAAAAATTTTAATATAAACCGTACTAAACTGTTTCAGTTATGTTAGTTTTTATCGACACAAAGTTCAGACGAAAGAATCTGACTTCTCTTTGATCCGTAATTCTATAGTCAGAAGAACGGCAAACACCTACTTTACCAAATAAGAAACATTAGCTGATCGCTTTTAAAGAAGAATCTTGTCTACTTTTTCTATAGCGAAGATTTTCAATCATATTTATTCGGGAAAATAATTCTCAGCGGGACGCTCACCGCTGATCGTTCACCACTAACTTCAACTAATTGTGTTAGTTTCAAGTTGAGTGGAAATCAAGAGTCATACTACATTCAATTAATGAATGACGTGAAATAGCCATTATTTTGCAATGAGTCCTAATATACCAGATTGTATTGATAACTGTTCAATGTTTTTAATTCAAAAACTCTATACACTAAATTATTTGTCTACTTGGTTGAATGGTAGCTGATTATGTAAGTGCTATCGCACTAGTATATAAAACGTGAAATTTCAATTGAAGTTCATGACAGTTATCTTAAGTAAAGTTGTAAAAATTGTATATCAGCATTAAGTTTACAGTTCGATTTGAAAGCCTTTTCAACCTTCCTAAAAATTCCAAGTTTACTATTAGTCAGTTTGTTTAAAAATTTTTAGGAAGGTAGAAAAGCCTTTAGTAAAGTTGTTTTGTGGGTGTTGATAGGGGGCGTTGAGGTTAAAAGGGGCGGTAGGGGGCGGTGATGCAAAAAAGAGAGAGAGGAAGCTACGGATTGCCATTGTATTCCACATGCACTGATGTAAACAAATACTTCATTGCATATGTGTGATACTGAAGATGAATATGATCTAATATAGTCGATAAAAGCTTGGCACCGTTATTTATCCAAGTAGTTGATGTTATTGAATGCCAAGGGCACGTTAATTTGATGCTTCTACACAAAACTTGAAAATGACTTGACAAGTTGAAATGCAGTCAATTGCATTGATATCAGCTTCGTTGAGGTTTATGGAAAGCTGCTTGTTAACCCATCTGTATGTGCAATATGTTTCATGTACGAGACGAACAGGTTTTATTCCACAACTCAAGAAATTACTGCGTGTGCATAACAAATATGTAAGCAATGCAACGAGCAGAGCATTACATCGAACTAGCTCAGGAATGCAGACTGCCAGTTAAATGGAGTTTCGAACCATTTCAATACTTTTGGCTTTCATGGCCGTATTAGATGTCTGTAGCACAACTGAAATGTTCAGCTGATACCCTACGTTTACTAGCCCACGAGAGATGAGTTGATGTGTAACAGAGAATAGATTTAAAATGTATAACTTATTGTAACTTTTTCATTACAGACCAGTAAGCCCATCAGTTACCATGCAATAAGGCGAGTGTATTACACGGGTCGTTCCAAAAGTATTGCGTCATATTTTTAATTTAAAAAGTTGAAGAGCTACAAAGATGAAAGTGGCACCATTAAAACGAGTGAATTTTTCTACTGCAAAATTTGTTTTTTATGTACTCACCACCATCCTCAATACACTTTTACCAGTGTTGAAATAAGCCTTCACCCTTGATACTTTGGTCGCAAAAGACAGCGTCTGTCGAGGTCGATTTTTACGGCGTTGTCGGGAAAACGCTTTCCACGTGATGCGTCCTTCCGAGATCCGAAAAAGAGGAAGTCTGGCGGCGCCAGGTCAGGACTAAATGGTGGGTGAGACAGCAACGTCCAGTCGAACTTTATCACGCATTTCGTGATCTTCAAACTGTCGTGGTCTCTAGCGTTGTCGTGTTGCAAACTAGAGGTTTCCCTTTTGTTGCGCTTTGGCCAACGTGACGGTTAGAGTTGACTGTCGCCTGTGGTTCGAAGATCGAGGCGCACTTTGTTTTCCGGGGTGGTGGCTGTGCAATGTACAAGATCGTTCGCAGCGCAGTTTGTTACTTTCATCTCTGTCGTTACCTTGAAATCGACGAACCCATCTCCTAACTGTGAGGACATCAACTGCATTGGCTTCGTAAACGTCAACAAGGCATCGGTGAATGTTGATTGGTTCAAATTTTTCTGCATAAAGAAACTCAATGACGCATTTTTGCTTCTAACGCTCGTCCATGACAGATTGCTTTCTTAGAGTGTCACACCATCAATATCTGCAACAGCGAGACAAAAGTTTTAGGTCATTAGTGCATAAGTTCAGTCACCATAATAGAGTAATTTGTGATCCCTTGGGATCCCTTCGGACGGTTTAAAAACATGAGAGACATTGCTTTTGGAACTACATTCTTGCATGTGTGGCTATAGTAGTTCAACATGTTTTTGTGCGCATCAAAATACTGGGGAGATTAAAAAATCATGCCATTATATTCTACATATGCAGAAAATATCACAGTAGCTACAATAATTGAAAATGAATTATATCTGACCAATTCGAGGTTACATGAGTAAGGCCGGCTGCACACTAGCAACTTTCGTTGCCGCTAGTAGCTTAGAGGCAACTCAACTTATCCGTGTACGTAGCTACGGCACGGCTTCAGCTTGCACAAAATTTAGCTGCTTCAAAAATTTTTCAAATATTTCAGTCGCTACTGTAATTTCTACATCCTAGCGAGTGTCAATGTTGAACTTTCAACGATCGCTCTTAATTATGAGCGGTTGGTGTTCACAACGATTGGTATTTTAAGAATTACAGCACGATGTTCATAGACGTCACGCTAAAGTCACGGCCACGGCTGGGCAGTCGGATAAGCTACGTTGCGTCTAGGCTGCTAGCGACAACGAAAGTTGTTAGTGTGCAGCCGGCCTTATACTTCCTAGCGTTCTCCGCACTGCATATAATGATGGGATGACGGCCAGAAGTGTATCTACTCCTGTCTTGGTACTGATTCTGATGCTGTTGTAGAAGATAAATTGCGCTTGCCTGCTTGATTTTTCAAAAAAGTTGAATGCCGCTATATTCACTTTTATACAAAGTTAACCATCCTTACAACGCTGTTCAAAATTGTGGCCGGATACATAGAAGGCCTACGATCTATAGCAGTATCAGCGATGCGCACCATATCATCACTTATAACTTTATGCTGCTGCAATATAGCCTCGAGAAGCTAAGAGCTGTTTTCTGCGTATAGGGAATGTTGCAGCTGGCTATAGCTCCTAAGGTAGATCCTCAATTCTTGCCTTTCTGTTCGGTGAAATGGGCCGCCGAATGGTGGTGACTAACCCATCCATTCCCATCAGGCTCCAACCGGCCCATGTGTTGGGGGCTACGAAAGGGACCCTCTGTACGGGCGGTTCTCTTTCTATCTCCGTCTCTTCTCGTTTTATCATCTCTTGACCTATGTACTGCGGCGTGGCTGACCGAAGAGACGTACCGTATAGGGTCTCTAAATTGATGTCTTCGATAAAATGTAAGTATCTCACAAGCAGACCTCAAATAAAAATTAAACTGTTCATCCCGATGCAGGGCATTTGTGTATTAGCAAGAAAACATTATTTGATGACAAGTGCAGGTTATCTGTGGCGGACAATCGGTCTTGCTTTACGCACGAAATTGATGTTAAAATATATAATTAATTTAATTTAATGACACACATGTAAAGATGCAAATGTGTCTGTTGTTAATCAATCAGTATGCGACTTATTGCATGAAGTCGTTACTAGCTCGTTTTCGATCCATGAGATGTGACTTGTAGTAGGCATCAAATGGATGTACACGGTCTTTTCCTTTATAGCAGCCAATGAATGACGCTCGTCTTAACTTCCTCAACGATATGCTGCAGTCGAAGAGAGAGGGAGACACGCTTATCTCTCTATTGTTCTATAGTGACTTCATGCAGAAGAGAAAATAGCCAAATCAAACAAGGCATAAATTAATATTTGGCAGGTGTGCGACGACACAGGCTGTCAGAGTGAAGACACTGGTTTTGTGCTCGATGCCAGTTGGAGAAGGCTGTACTCCGCAGCCGACGGCCAGACCAGCTGCAAAGGCGATGACGGCTACGACCCTGACCTCTGTCCAGACGGCGTGACCTGCGC
>LQNS02278160.1:15905906-15925710 GCA_001587735.2 Parhyale hawaiensis
CCCGCCTCCCTAGTCATCATCGTATCGATGGACTGCAGACGACGACGACGAGATTGTCCATTTTCAAGCGTCCACTTGAGGGGTGGAATGAAATATATCCAACAGCCTTGAATCTTATACACCGCTACTCTGCAGGGCAATTATTGCTCTCATTATTCCATTTGACAAGCTGGTCATGCTTGCAGCCTCTGAGCTGCCCTCAGATAAATGCACATTGTATTCAGTACCCTTTCAATCAGAGAAAATTGAATTTTGATGGAAGAAGGTTACTCTATCGCTGTATTTAAATTTGTAGCTCAAAAGAAAATATTATGTCGACACAGTGTGTTAAAATCAACGGCCAGTGATATCTCAAATACATATATCTATTAGTGTTTTGAGAAAAGTTTTCGCAGGTAGTTAACAAAGGCAGTGTTTTCCAATGTGCATGTGCTTATAAACGCCTTGGTGATAAATATTAACGCTTTTATATATACGGAAAAAATACAAATTTTGTCCCAGCTGCGAGCAGTTGTATAACACTTAATTTGTATTTCCAGGTTCCCTTGCATCGCGGCCCTGTTTTAGAAGCTTCGGAGCCAGACGCCCTTCGCTCGTCTTCAAGCCAAAATACTACAGAATAGCTTCCTTTAGGCTGAGCAGGCTTAATAACTACTACAGAAATGACAGCAATCTGCGATCCTGCAGCCTAGCTGAATAAAAAAACTTGTCTCTAATTGCACGAATGCCTCTGGATCTTTTTCGGTAATGGCTAAAAGAGGCTACAGCGCGGGAAAACCAAGAAATCAGGAATTGCTGCCTGAGGTCGTACGTAACTCTCTCTATTTTACTATGTATGTGACGCATATGTTTGCAAAAATATTAATTAACATAGAGTATTTTGTGTATTTCATAGACGTTCCAACTACACACTGGATTAATATGACCTGATGTTGAACTGTTCACTTGCTTATATTTAGATTCTGAAACACATAGTGTTCAAACCATGATACGGTCCTCAATAAACAGGAGGGTTGCGCCCGCTGCACACGATAGCCTTTTGTCCGGGGTTTTCAATGACAGCTCTTGAGTTTTCTCTGTTTTAAGCGAAGCATTTATAGTTCTGAACAATTTTGGTGAAATGTTAACAGTCATAGCAGCTGACATAACAAGTATCACTGGTAAAGAGTTGTTGTAAGTTTAGATTTTGAGTGAATAACAGATCTGAAATCACTGCACTTTTTTTTAACTGGTGTAACAACGCATTCGAACGCGGGAGAGTGCCATTACATGACAAGAGACTGTCGAGTGCAGACACTGTAGAGTGCCATTACATGACCAGAGACTATCGAGTGCAGACACTGTAGAGTGCAATTACATGATAAGAGATTGTCGAGTGCAGACACTGTAGAGTGTCATTACATGACCAGAGACTGTCGAGTGCAGACACTGTAGAGAGACTGTAGAGTGCCATTACATGTCAAGAGACTGTAGAGTGCAATGGGCTTCAGCACGTCGTTAAGGAAGGTATTCAAAGAACAAGAAAGGACTTCAATGATTTTATTACTTTTTCAAATTTTTCGAAGTCATTCAGTAGCGACGGAAACAATTTTTTTTTCTTTTTTGTGCTTTATGTTGAAGCTTTGAATGATTACACAAATATATCTAGTGATGTAAAGTACTTCACTTTCTCTAGTTACTTGCTTGTGCCTCTCTGAAACAGACTTACACAATGACAAACTGTTTTCGCGCGATTTGGACTCATTTTTATGTAATTAGCTCCAGCCTCCCCCCCCCCTCCCCAACATGTGAACAGGGGGCCCTATTGCTGCTCTCCCTTCCTGTTGAACAGTTTCCGATAAGTAGAGTGTTACCCGTTTGTCCGTTAGAGTCGTGTTTTTACAGTTCATTTAATAATGGATAAAGTCATTCATTTGCAACAGTATCCTCTTAACAAATGGCGGAAATAGTAAAATTTGACTCCTTGAAAGTTGAAAGTCGAAACTAACGATGGAGAAACATATGACTGCAGTGGCTAACATGTATAGGACACCATTATCTAAATTCTTGTCTCTGTTCTGCTAAAGGTTGAACCAATCGTCCCGACTTTGATATTTGAATAAGTCAGATACGCATCTGGATGATTCACGAGAATGTCATCGGGATCGCCACTGTCGGCAGAGCAAGGGCCGTTCACTGCCCCAGGCGTGCTAGGGTCGGCATCAGGAGGGAAAGGACCGTCCAGCCACAGCATGTGTGAACCGTAGTCTGACCACAATGCAAAACCTAGCGCTACACCTCGATCCAGAGCCTCACCTACAGCAGTCATACCACCAACGTCTGGAGTATAGTCAATTCCTCCGAAGAAGTCGTTACTGTCTGCGCAGAAGTTGTCAGAAAGTGAGTCGTAATCTTCCAGACCAGGGTAGTTCGCAGCTGCGTTGTCGATGACGATGCCGTCTTGCACGTACAACCGCCGTATTTCTACGAGGTCGCCGGTGTCAGTGCCGTCGTCTGTGATGAACTGAGTAACAACGGTAAAGACTCTAAGGGTGTCCACAACGTAGGTGTCATTAGCACCATAGAAATAGTGTTCGTTGAATTTATAATTATTATAGCCACAGCCGTACTTGTCGCAGACACTCGTTAGTCTGTCATCGTCTCCACACTCTACGCCCTCGCACAAGTAGTATCCTTCGATGGAACAGCCATGCGTGGTATAAGATGCTGCCCAGCTGCAATGACAAAACAATGTATAGCTTAAGTTACAGGAAAATCAGGCTGTTCAACTTTTACGACATCGTGTGGGCTAATTCAGCAGCAAGCTGTAACCCTAGGCGATTGGTGACATAGTGATGACATAGCTGGTGAGATGTATGTATATATACATATATATATATATATATATACAATGCATCGAGCCAGGACTCGATCTGGGGACCTCGCGAGTGCGACGCCGGTGCTCTACCAGTAAGCCACAGCAGCTCCTGCATTATGGCAAACATATTAAGGCATAGCCGTACCACATATACTCCCTCGAGTAGGCAGATGGGACTTATCAATTATTGGACCTTCTAGAATGTCAAAGAGCAGGGCAGTTGTGGGCCTTAATAGGTCTGTGGGGGCTCATCCGTCCACCCTCTGCCTTAATATGTTTGCCAGAATGCAGGAGCTGCTGTGGCTTACTGGTAGAGTACCGGCGTAGTACTCTCGAGGTCCCCAGATCGAGTCCTGGCTCGATGCCTTGTATTTATTCTATTAAAACACAAGGGTGGACGGATGAGCCCCCTGTCTGGATAATTCCGGGTGTTGACGGGACGAGAAACTGTAATATATATCTATCATGAGGGTCATTCCAAAAGTAATGCCTCCATTTTTTTTTTATTCCGTTCGAAAGGATCCGCGGAGATTGCAAATTGCATTGTTATGATGATTGAACTTTTGCACTCATGAACTGAAAGCTCCATCTCTCTGTTGCAGATATTGACGGTGTTATATTATGAGAGAAATCTCTGTTGAACGTGCCTCAGAAGATGAGATGCGTCATTGAATTCCTCCCTGATTAAAAAATTGAACCAATCAACATTCACTGGCGCATGGTAAATGTTTACAAAGTCGTTGCAGTTGATTTCAAAACAGTTAGAAAATGGGTTCATCGATTTCAGAGTGGTGACAGAGATGTGAGTGACAAAGTGCGCTCCTGATAGCCGTGCACAGAGACCACCCCGGAAAATAAAGTGAGCTTCGATTAAATCATCCTCACTGAGCCGTGGATAACGGTGAATGACACGCATGTAGAGTTGGATGTGGGTGTCATTGCTCTTGAGACGATGTTGTCATCCCTAGGATACAACGTAGTTTGTTACACGACAACGCTAGGCTGCACAGAAGCATGAAGACCAGAGAATGCGTGGCAAAGTTCAGCTGGACAGTGCTGTCTCACCCCCCGTATTGTCCTGACCTAACGCCGTCAGACTTGCTTGTTTTCGGATCTCTGAAGGATGCATTACGTGGGCAGCATTTCCCATACAGCAACGCCGTAAAAAAATGACTGCCACAGCAGGCATTGACTTTTGCTACCAAGGGATTAACGCTCCGTTCATCGCTGACAAAAGCGCATTGAGAATGATGGTGACTACATATGTACAAAAATAAATTCTGGAGCAAAAGAGGTGGCTCGTTTTATTGGTTCAACTTCTGTCTTCGTAACTCTTTGACTTTTTGAAATAAAAAAATAGGAGGCATTACTGTTGGAATGTCGCTCATAACTTGTAACTCTGTGAACTAAGAACTGCTGTAAAGCCCATCCAACATAAAACAAAAAAAGAAACATGAAATGAGCTTAAGGGGCTTCAGAGGCTCTATGTATTGGGTGCTCTGCTATTAGTCGCAGGCTTTACAGCGCTAGCTGACTGAACCAATGTTGATTTTGTGTAGGCCGATGGCTCGGTAGCCCATTTTAATGATAGAAGAGGATCCGTTGTCAGTAATGTATCTCTTCTCACAATCTTTTCGTAAATTCCTTAAAAACAAATTCCATATTTTATCCTGATCTAATCTAACCAGACCCAACCCAACCTAACATATTCTTACCTTATCTTACCAGTAGTAAATTTTCCTAATAACAGGCAATAAATATAGCAGGACAAAAATGTACTGGTTTGTGCAAATGATTGCGGGGCACCGAGATTGAACCGCGGGTTATTTGTGGCTCACGGGACTGTGTTTAGATAGCCCTAATATAGCATTGTTACTCATATTCGAACTGGTGCATATAGCGACTTCCAGAACCCTCTGTCAGACTATCGAACGGTCTCAGGATCTTTATTAATTTTGATTTCTTGCTCCAGGGAAAAGAGCTCCTTTCACCCACTTCCTTGTCCACATATTTGACATAATGATTAAATTATTCGGTCTGAACTCTGAAAATAAACTTCTAACTACCTACGTCAGTTAACAATGATGATCATGATGTTTGCTTGCCCTTTTATGATCCGTACCAGCTAAATCTTCCAGCAGAAAAATAATAGCTAAAACGGAATCTACAATGGAGACAGTAGTGCAAGCTTACCTGTTAGCTTCCCACAGATCCATTTCGAAGCAGCACACTCCGAATTCTGATTGTCCGTCCACGTTGACCTGGCCGGCGAAATATTTGGCTCCATGTTTACACTGAGCATCACACTCGCCGAGGCCATATTTTGGTCCTGCTTTGTTGGTCGGAAACCTGGACATTCCCCCGTCTTCTTCCATCTCAGTTAGAACGAATGCCGCGTTTGTCCCACAGGGCAGAGTCGACATATCGACATCGAACGTCATTTCACGATTTTTCATATGGAACATGCGATACCTATCTTCAGTGGCTAGTAAAAAGCCACTCTGGCCAGTCGTGTGGTTAGTGTGATAAACGAAATTTATAGCTGTACCTTCTGAGGTGATGCCAAAGTTTTCATAGTTTTCTTGGCTAAGCCCCGCAACAGCGCAGTTTTCAGCGCAGGTTATGCCGTCGGGACAGAGTACGGGATCATATCCATCGCTCGTTGTACACGTTGTCTGACCGTTGTCAGCTACAGAGTAGAGCCATCGCCAGGCAGGGTTCATCACGAACGCGGTATCTTCGGTAACACAACCCGTTTCATCGCAGACCTGCAAACAGAAGATATCAGATTCTTCAGCAATAATCATCAACACAATTACGTTAACCTTGAAATAATGTATTCAATCTTGCAGTAGAGCAGTTGCAAACACAATACGTGAAACGATCGGAATTTTAATAAGTATTACGGAGTGTTTTCCGTGTTTTACTGTGAACTTTGAATGATGATGAATGCCGTACGATTCTAACTCAGGGGTTAGTCTCCATACAGCAGTTACATATAGACATCTATTTGTCCACTTTGAATGTGTTAGCTTTAAGTTAAAGATCTTATTGTTAATATCTTTAATATCGTGTGAACACTAACTGTCGATTATTGTTAATGACGAGGCTCAATACTAGTTTTTCTCCAGATGCTTAACTCTAAAATGGAATAACGCACGGTTCTGTGCCATTGGGATGTTAAGCAACGTATACCCTGCGGGCCTGCATGGTCACAGCATAGGCGTGTTTTCTTTGTCTGTTTCTTCCTTACTTCTCATAAAATGGTCAGCTAGTCTGTATATTCTAAATCACATTCAACTTTTAATTACCCTGCTCTGAAAATTTCACAAATTTATCGTTTACAGATCCATAACACTTGATCTATAGTTACCTCCGCCAAGAAGGTTATGTTTTCGTCGACTTTGTCTGTCTGTCTGTTATTCTGTTTGTCTGTCATCAAGATAGCTCAAAATTTATAGAGCGATTTCGATGAAATTTACAGGGATACTTAGGAATACTAGGAGACCCAGATGATTAACTTTTGCTGAAGATCTGCCTATCCGTTTGTTTGTTTGCCTGTCTGCCTATTTTTTGTTAGTGCCCTAACTTAAAAACTCATAGACGGATTTTCATGAAGTGTTACGTTCATTCCAGAGAGTGAATGATCAAATTTTTGTGATTATCTGCTTTTTCGTTCTTTTGTTTGTCACTGTGTGTGATTTTATGTTTGCTTGCGCAATAACTCAAAAAATCATCCATTGATCATTATGAAATTTTCAGTAATGTTGAGAGACAAAATTGTTTAAATTTTGGTGGTGATCGGTAGGTCCGTTTGTGTTTGACTTATGTTTGTTAAAATGTTTGTTAGCGCAATACTGAAAATAATGAATGGATCTTTATGAAATTTTCAGGAACTGTTAGTTATATTAAGAGACATCATTGATTGAATTTTGGTGATGATTGGTGGGTCCGTTTGTGTTTGACTTACGTCTGTTAAAATGTATTTTAGCAGTATATATAACTCAAAAAGTTATGAACGGATCTTCAAGAAATTACGGACACTGTTAACATTACCAACCAAAAGGCACAAATGATCAGATTTTGGTGTTGATATAAAAAACCGTGGTTTTAGAGCCGATTTGAATTTTTCGTTACAGCTGCCTTGCTTGGCGGAGGTATGCACTCTCAGAGTGCTCTAGTTTATTGTGTAATGCAAACTCTACTTCATATTCTCATTAAAGTTTCATAGCAAAAAATCTGTCAAATCGGCGTCTCTCTTAACGGCAAATGGCGTTACTAATTCCTTTTCCTTTAAAACATCGCTATAGACTATTGAAGGCATAGCACCAGAGAAATTCTACAGGCCAAATGCTAATTATCTCTTATGTTAGTATTAAGATTGAAAACCTTAGGGCGCTAAGCCCTATACCCTATTCTTTCCCGCTTTATTCTACTATAGCATTCCATCGCGCGTAGGCGCCTACTTCATTTGACATCTTGCAAGTCCTATCCTTTCCCAGAGTTAAACACTGTTGTGTGTAGAGATGCTTTAAGTAATATTGTTAGTGTAATGATGTCAAACACTGGCGTCGTAATTCTGCTCACCTGAATGGGTAAAGGAGGATGGTACTCCTCAACAATATCTCCAGGTTGCTGGCAGGACCCCAGGCCCAGCAGAGCAAGTACGAGAAGAAGATGAACCATCTCTGACGGCTGTTAAAGATGTCTCTGACGTTTCTCTTGCAGTGCGTTGTTTGTACTTGGCAGTGCCTTCTCGACATGTGTTTATTTCCCACGCCTTGAAGTTGAAGAAGCGCATCTATCGGTAAGAAACTGTCACTTGAAAAAACAGATATCTTCGCTTGTACAAAAAATAATAATAATAAATAAATAAAACTGTAAATGTGAGAAACTGTGTACGTTAGAAGTATTGGTTGAGCTAATTTTTTGTTGTTATTATTCCTATTAAATATTTTCATAATTTTATTTTTGAAACTTTGAAATAGAGAAATGTTTATACCCAAATTTATGAAAAAAATTACACTAACTCTCATTCGAATGAGCACAAACTTTGGAGTTTGTCTTACGTCATAGACGCAACAGTTAATGTTGTTGTTCTAGGCTCAGACAAAAATATAGTATAGCATACCTTACGGAAACATGAGTTTCTACCCTCAAATACTCCGATTCGTCGATCTGACATCATACACTGACATGCGGTTTTAGGTGAGAGTCACTGTAGTCCAGTTGGGGTCTTCCTGTTGCATGTCTTTTACCTGGGTGACACTATTCTGCAGGGTACAAGCTTTCTTGAGCTGCTGTGGTTTTTTCATGTTTGAGGTGCACATTATTCATTTGGTTTCTCGTACTTCTAATAAAATGGGGATCGTGCGTAAGCATCACGCTGTATTTGGTGACGTTGGAGTAGTCCGAAAATGTTTCTATGCTTTTATAATTTTTTTTTTAACATTGTTCCGTTGAATGAAGTTCGGCTGCCGTTAGTCATATTCATCTGCTTGCTTGACCGCTTGGAGGGCTCTGCTAGAAACAGTGTCGTTTCCATATATAAACACACATCAACGAAAGACAAGCGAACATGTTCTATATATCGTACAAATTTACGGCAAAACGCGCATCACGCTACAGCCATGGCGTCACGGCCACAGTAAAGTAAAGGGAGTAGGGAAACTTCTAAGGGGTAAATTAGTGCCACATTTGGCTTATGGGCGTGGTTTAGAGCCCTACGTCATCGTTCCCCAACGCTGTGATTGGCCATGGCAAACCTGCCATGTCTTCAGCGATGACGTCACAGGTTCGGGCCAGTTAAGCGAATTTTAAATATCCGGACTGGGTAAGTTGCGAGATATATCTCAACAACGTTCCATAACTTTATCGATCACATTTCGATACGTTTACACCCGTCTCCAATTTTAGCTGCTTCAACTCCGGCAAGATCTTTTGAACATCAATAAATTTAGAGGCCAATGAATCCACAAATTGTACTGTAAAAATTATTGTTTGTATATAATGAATGCGTTGGTCAAACTGGTAATTTAATAAAATAATTGCTCATGGATCTTTCCGGTTTAAAAAAATATATAGTTTATTGTTCAACCGTTGGGGTCTATCAACAGCAAAAACTTTGCCAATATTTGAGCGATAGCCTAATCAAAAGTACGTTTCGGTAACTAGTACATAATTTCTAAAGTTCCTGCACAGAGTAAGCATGATTACTGTAGTCAGTGATCGCCAATTCTCCATATTCTTTTCTTCAATATCTATATTAAGTTATCGAAGAGATCTTGCGCCTATTTATTAACTTAAATTGGGCATAACGAGGAGCATTATTTTCTTGCCGGCCGTTACTATTGCCCGCTTCTTTGCTACTGGCCACAGTAAAGTAAAGGTAGTAGGGAAAATCTGTTAATTTCGGGCGGAGACGTGGCGTCACAATCTAGGCACGCCCAATACTGGAGCAACGGGCCAATAGCAGAGAAGCGGGCAATGGTAACGGCCGGCAAGAAAATAATGCTCCTCGTTATGCCCAATTTAGGTTAATAAATAGGCGTAAAATCTCTTCGATAACTTAATATAGACATAGAAGAAAAGAATAACGAGAATTGGCTATCACTGACAACACTAAACATGCTTACTTTGGGCAGGAATTTTAAAAATTATGTACTAGTTACCGAAATTTACTTTTGATTAAGTTATCGCTTAAATGTTGGCAGAGTTTTTGCTGTTGACAGACCACTGCGGTTGAACTATAAACTATATACTTTTTCTAAAACAGAAAGATTGTTGAACAATTATTTTATTAAACTACCGAATTTACCAACGCATCCATTATATACGAACAATAATTTTTATAGTACAATTTGTGGATTCTTTGCCTGCTAAATTTATTGATGTTCAAAAGGTCTTGCCGGAGATAAAGCAGCGAAAATTCGGGGGAAAAGAAAAACGTAACTACATATGAACGGTAACATTATGGAACGTTGTTGAGATACATTTCGCAACCTACCGTGTCTGGTTATTTAAAATTCGCTTTACGAGCCCGGACCTGTGACGTCATCGCTGAAGACATGGCAGGTTGGCCATGGCCAATCACAGCGTTGAGGAACGATGACGTAGGCCTCTTAACCACGCCCTTCAGCCAAATGTTGCGCTAATTTACCCCTTAGAAGTTTGCCTACTACCTTTACTTTACTGTGCTACTGGCCCGCCTTTACTTTACTGTGCTACTGGCCCGTTGCTCCAGCATAGGGCGTGCCTAGTTTGTGACGCCACGTCTCCGCCGAAATTAACAGAGTTTCCCTACTGCCTTTACTTTACCGTGGTCACGGCTACTAACTCAGGTAAACATTTTATAATCAGAGTGCCAGTATGGTCCTGCTACTCGCTACAATGTACAAAAAATAATGGCATATCAAGACAGGTAGCCCAAACTATGCATTTACACCTACAAAAGAAGTGCTTATATAAGCATATTCTCACTGTTTTTATCCAAATTTATAACAAAATCTCATAGTTCAGGCATTTTATAAAGTGAACCTAACCTACCATGTTTTTGTTTTGTAAATGAACGCAGCAAGATATCTCATGGCACTTAACTGGCAGTACAAGATTTGTATTTATTCATTAGTTAAAGCTCTATACTGTACATTGTTTTTTGCAGTTTTACTGAATACATGCAGTACGTGTTAAAAAGAAACAGACTGAGCGATTCGTAGTACCGTTATAAATTCTCACACACTGCTGTTACGTTGCCTGTCGACAATAAGTGTATCAAAACTGTTTTGTTTATGAAAATTGACATAAACAATATTATAAATAAAAAGTAGTTGATGCAAGTACACTCGTAATTTCAACCAATTAGCGTTTCGAATTTATAGTTTTCTGTTAATTTGGTGCGCTAAGAACGTTTTACGCAGTAGCAGAGCACCGTTCACATACCCAGTCAAATGTGAAGCCCCATGCACCTGTCAGCAACATTTTCACTGAACGACTGATAGACTTAAGCGAAACGAAAGTTGCTATTGTGAACTGGGCTTAAGAATGCGAAAAGGAAGCGAGAAATTCGCAACGGGATATTGTTGTAGCGAGACAAGCCGGTAGAGCGGGCAAAGTTCGTGTACAAACCTAATTTAGACAAATATTTTCAATGCATAGTGCACTGGCGGTGGCAAACCAGTGAACCATAGCTGGTCATGGAGGGGAATCGTTCAACTCTTGAAGGGAGAAGACCATGGCAGTTGTCGAACGACGAAGGGTTGGAACCAGAAACGCTGACGAATCAGACTCTTGGACCCTGACGAATCAGACTCAGGGACGCTGACGAATCAGACTCAGGGACGCTGACGAATCAGACTCAGGAATACTGACGAATCAGACGCAGGAATACTGACGAAGCAGATTCAGGGGAGCTGACGAATCAGACTCAGGGATGCTAACGAATGAGACTCAGGCATACTGACAATCAGAATCCGGGACGCTGACGAATCAGACTCAGGAATACTGACGAATCAGAATCCGGGACGCTGACGAATCAGACTCAGGAATACTGATGAATCAGATTCAGGGGAGCTGACGAATCAGATTCAAGGACGCTGACGAATCAGACTCTGGAATACTGACGAATCAGACTCAGGAATACTGACGAATCAGATTCAGGGGAGCTGACAAATCAAAGTCAGGGAAGAAACAGCTAGTGGAGTAATAGCATCGCAAAGGTGTAGGGGAAGATTCCGAACCCAACTATCATGAAGAAGTGCCAAGCTGGGTGCCCGATCTTTGAGCATCATTCCTACAAAGAAAGGAGCAAGCAAAGGGTAGGAAAAAGCAAAATCGAATTGCAGGACTAAATGACACAACACCTATCACTTCGTACAGTGCCAGCTATTTCACGAAATTAAAGTGATTCAATTACTTTAATCTATTCACAGAAATGTTCACATCCCAGTAGCTCAAGAAAATGGCAGCATGAAGCCCAACAACTTCTGATGATATTTACCATTTAAGAAGAGGGGTAGCGAAAAGCAAGACTCTCCCCTACAGGAGCCACCAGTTCTTCAGTACACTGCTGACAGCCTAATCGTTTGGCGACATAGATCCGCAGCTGTTCATACCGACTGCGAATGTTATTTGATGGATTCTTCTTCTTCCTTTAGCAACGTCTTCGGTGTCGTGCCGCGGCCTTGTGCTCCATTTCAGTTATTCCCGCGTTTGGTGCCCTGGCCAGACGTTTTAATAATGCATAATAAGAACAGCGTGGAGAGGATTAAGATGTCATAGATTTTCAAAATTTTCATACGAGCGATGACGCTTCATTACAATTTTCTCAACCAATGCTGGCTCGTGCTGTTTCTTCTATGTATTTAAATTGCGCTCTTCTATTGTACATGGTAGCTCTTTATACAGCATCTCACGGGTCAGTTTTCCAACCTACCGAAAAAGCAAATCTGTCAAGACCTCTGAACCGTGAGCCTCATCGGACACAAAGCTAATGCCTAGTTCACACCAGGCGAGTACTAAACCGAGACAGTTCTGTCGGCCGAATAGTAACCCGGTGTGAACATGAAAGACAGTACTCGGCCGAGTAACACGTCGAGTAACTCGGCCGAGTACTCCAACATTTTGGTCGGATGCCCAAGATTGATCTGAACGCCGTATGAGCACAAAAAAGTTTACTCGCTCAAGGAATCATCCACCAGGTGTTAACATTGACCGAGCACGTGGGGTGGCTGTGCCTGGGGCGTCAACTCGGCCGAGAGGATAGAAACCCTCTATCCTTCTCGCCCGCTGAATTTGCTCGGCCGAGTGCCGTCGCTCTTGTTCACATCGGATTACTACTCGGCCGACTGTACTGTCTCTGCCGAGTCTCTGCCTGGTGTGAACTAAGCTTAAGTACCGTGACTCGTAACTCGGAGTCGAACGACCCACTGTGAAGAGTCATAAATGTGGTTGAGAATTTCTGCTGGCGTCACCCACAATTCTTATTTCTAATGCTCGGGACACACTATAGCCATTTGCACAGACAACTTGATACAAGGATGCGAGACTCAGACGTCGTTTATGCCACTGTATCTATGTTACAGATTCTAAGTATGCAACGAAATGGCACGCAAGCTGCACCTCCGAATAACCAGTTGGGAGTAGAAATGCATATGAGTCCCCGGTATAAGGATGCGTCTGGTAGAAAGGGTAGCATATACAGTAGGTTCGTAGCATTACACTATTTATAGAGAACAGCATTCTCCGGAAGCATAGTGGGTCTCCTTTATCCTCTTGGGTATCTTCTTTCATCCCAACATTGCTGTCTTCCTTATTTATACTTTTACTTAAGGTTTTTATTCAACTCCTTCTCTTTTTTCCTGACTTTCTGTTCCATATAACCCGTTGTCGTCTGCCAATGTGTGCCCGGTTTAGCAAACCCCATCTTTTCCTCTCGCTTGAAGCACTGCTGTTGTCGTGGCTGGGGAGACGTAAATAACGTTTAGCGCAACAATGAGGCTGGTGAGAAGTTAATCCATTGAAATTGATGCGGAAAGTTCCGGCCAGCCGTTGTACCTGTCTACATGACGCCGTTGCCAGAGGTAACTGCATATACGACAGCAAATAAAGTAACATTTGTCTGATACATGCACTCTCCTCACCAGATCCAACATCATTAAAATATTTAGTTTAGGAACTGGGATCCTAAAGATTCACGGGAAGGACGCTTTATCGCGACAGAAGTAAGTACAGCAAGTTTTCAAACTCAATTTGTCCATACGTTTACTTACATTGTAGTAACTGGAAACCCAGAATATTGAGGCCTAGATTTGAAAACTGGAATACCGAAGTCAGGCTTGAACAATATTGGGCAATATTAGTGTAAATGCAATTAAGGTATTTTATTACGCATTTTCACGGCGATGCCGATAAAAGTTGAGATACCTTTATCGTTGTAGATTGTGAAAGTAATGTTTTTTGATTGCGCAAAGGTTTGCGTGGTGCCAGTGGAAGCTGATAATTCTCTAGTTTTTCTCATCTCTCACGTGACCTACTTATCAACATGAGTACTGACTGTGTGAATAACTTACTTTTTTGTCAGCAGCTACTTTCCCCGAAGGTTAGAGATTAGTTGCCACCACTCACTGTACACTTGGCAAAGTTATCCTTGAAGCTGACCTCTATTTTATATATTATTTACCATAAACTAAGTTTCCTGCAAACTTGTGGTACCATAATTATGGAAAAGGATCCCTATCAACCCCCCGCGAGCAAAGCGAAGAGTGGAGATACTCTTTTCGATCAAGTTGTATGTCTGTGTTTGCCTGAGTTATTATCACAATTTTTTCAGGTAGTCAGGTGGGTTTTCCTAAATGTGGAACTATCCAAACTCTAAAGCTGAGAAATAAATATAGTGCGTTGAATTTGTAACTCCTGACTTAGCACTGTCAGTTCCACCAACCAGTTTTTTTTTTCCTTTTCGCCAAAATTAATTTCGTGCCGTTATGGAATTTCTCCCAACTGAGTTTCCTCGATAAATAGATGCATAAAAGTTCTGTATGACAGTTATTCTAGCTGGACTGAGCCAATTCTATAACTTAGCCTATTTTTGACAAACGTACAGAACCTAACTCAACCTAATGTATGTTTCGATTGCGAGAAAAACCATTTACTACAGTGGGGCAATTGTTTTCTTGGAAAGGAGTGCATTATCATAAAAGTATTTCACCATTCACTGGAACCATCTAACTGTATACGGGTGAGTTCTACGGGGTCTCAAAGTCAGTCTATACCAAGCTCACTTGACTTGACATGTCCGGAAGTGAAGACAAGAACTTTGGCTTCATCATGCTGCAGGCGCTAGAAATAAGCCGATTATGTTCAGGCCGACTAAAATCTCCAATTTGCTGAGTAAGTCTAAGTTCGTGGCGGTCTCACAGGTAACGGATTCAGAGTCAACGACTGAAACTTGGATCAACAAGTTAAGCCAGGACGCGTGTCTAAAGACCCGTATAAGTCAAACGTCCAAGGTATAACTTTGCTGGCGAAACGAACGAGCCCTTGATTAACGTTGTTCTCTGCTAAAGCGAATACCTGTTAAAAGAGCGCTGGCTGTATCTAAGGTAATGTTATCAACTGTTGTTTGGAAGCTATCTAATCACAGCATTTGTTGACGAGTCACGTGTACAGGATGACCTTACAGTACAGTATGGCACTCAATTTTCATCTAATATTCCCCTTTTATGTACTTTCAATTACAGTGCCTAGACATCAGTATTTGCACAACTCTATTTTTATGTATTTTAAAAAAATTAGAGACTGCTTTAGGATAATTAATACAGGAAGTTTATATAACATAATATAATAGAATATTTAAACAGAACAGTCAAATGCGCACGTATAACAAGAAAATTTAACTCAAGTAAAAGTAATGAGGGATAAAAGTATTTGACCAAAATAAATATGATGTTGAATCTTTGATATTCTATAGTATAACTTGAATAAATAAGTTTGGAAATTATTCTAGAACTTTCACGAAACGTCTCGAAACGAATGCAATGTAAACAAACCACAGCCGGCGCAATCATTACCTCTCTAGACCTCGTTGAAGTCGCGTACACTCTCACTACAATGCCCAAAGTTCAAGAAATACCTGAAGCTACTCGTAAACGGATAATTGAACTTCGTAGTGAGAGATTAACTTATAGAGTAATAGCAGAACGTACCAATGTTCTTTTTTCAACGGTTGGAGCAATAGTCCGCACGCATCAAGTGACTGGGGCGGTCTCCAACCTGCCAAGAGCTGGAGCTCCGCGTAAGGTCATGAGTCGTCCTCGGCGCTACATGCTACGCAAGGTGACTAATGACTCCATGACAACTCGTGCTGACCTTCAGAGTGAACTGGCGTCTCATGGACTGCATGTCAGCAAGAAAACTATTATTTGGGATATTGGGAATTGAACCGTACTGGCATTCATTCTTACACTCGTCGCAAAACTCCTCTTCTTGCAGCAAACCATGTCAAGAGCCGCTTAACATTTACCAAAGACCACCTGGACGAAGGAAATGAGTTTTGGAAAGGGGTTATATTGTCTGACGAAACTAAAATATAACTTTTTGGCCGAAACGAAGCTCGGCATGTATGGAGGAAACGTGGTACTGTCTATGACACCAAGAACACCATTCCCACCGTGAAGCATGGAGGGGGCAGCATCATGGTGTGGTGTTGCTTTACTGCCCATGGTGTTGGAGATCTTCATATCATTGATGGCAAGATGAATAGTTTCATGCACAGGGAGATATTAGAGAAAAAGGTGCTTCCAAGTGCCAAAAAATTCTACGGACGGCGCAGGTGCACCTTCCAACAAGACAACGACTCCAAGCATACTGCGAATTTAACGTAAGAATCGCTTCAAAAGAAGAAAATAAATGTTCTTCCATGGCCTAGCCAATCACCGGACCTCAATCCAATAGAAAATTTGTGGCGTCTTTTTACATCTGGTGTCCACAAACGGTATCCCAAAAACCTTACTGAAGTAAAGGTTATCTGCATGGAAGAATGGAAAAAAATATTATCAAGTGCATGTGAAAAGTTAATTTCCAGCTGTAACAATCGTCTCCATGCTGTTATGCCAATAAAGGTAACGCCACGAAGTACTAATGTCATATATATATTTTTTTGATCAAATACTTTTGTCCCTCATTACTTTTGCTTGTGTTAAATTTTCTTGTTATAAGTGCACATTTGACTGTTTTGTTTAAATATTCTATCATATATATGTTATATAAACTTCCTGTATTAATTACCCTAAAGCAGTCCCTAATTTTTTAAAATACATAAAAAATAGAGTTGTGCATATACTTATGTCTAGGCACTGTATATGATCTGATATAGAATCAATGCCTGAAATGTTCTGTGAGAAATTTGTCAGTTTGTACATAAGCCGTTAGAAAGTGAAACGTAATTTTTATACAAGGCTGATTACGTACGGATTGACCATTATTTTAATTTTTTTTTTACGGCGTCGTATGATCATCTCATTGTGGGTATATTTTGACGAAATTTTTAGGTCAGCTCCGTTGCACGGTCAGCTAAGCGATCGTGGCGAAGAATTTCATCTTTGTTAACATTTGTTGCAGCATTATGTTTATTTTTAAGAATCCGCTTGATGAGCACCTTAGGATTCATCTGAAATCCTCAAATTCGACACTGAGTAAAATTTTAAGAAGTGAAGGTGATTTATTGTCCTTTTTTTCTATTGTACTGACTAATGTATATTCTTGCGCTTGTTGACTTTACTTTCTATCATTCTCTGCAGAGAGCACTGTCAAGGAACGGAGAGCTCATATAAACTAGGTGATTTTAAGCCAATGTTCGTTAATAACAGCAGTGACTTCAAACAACCAGAGCTGAAACTCTTAAATATGCCTGTTCCCTAGGATCACTCCCATTTGGTACATGATATGGCTGTCACGTGAGCGTTTGAAAGTTCATTTCGATACAGTACTGTGAGTCTGGTGGTAACGAAGTTCCCTTTGATTCCGTTTTGGGATAAATATGACAATATTTTCCAAGATTTTTTACTGCTAACTAGCTAATATCTATGACTTTAATAAAAAATGATTAATTATCGTACAAATGCATTTTCTTTCATGGCAGTCAATATTCGAAGTACGGTAAACCTAAAACTTTCTCAGTGACGAGCGCATTTTTCCAAACCCTCAAGTTCGAAATTCATATATATATATAATTTTGAGTCACTCCAAAGTTAAATTAATATTTTCTACGGAGCGGTACGTACATAACTATACTGTAAAAAAGGTGTTAATATTGAAATATTTGATGAACTATGGACCGCTAACGATACAGTAGAAATGTTAAGTGCTGTGATAAAAATCGACGATGAGAAAAATTTAGTGAGTTACTACAGGGCAACTAACAGTAAAATAAATATTTTAATGCTGCTTTCTTACATCAGTATATTTCCCGCCTTGTCAAACTACAGTAATTCTATCATATGGTCCGATATCAATTAAACTTTTATAAATTTACTATGCGGGATCATATAGATGGTAAAACTATTGTTTAAGTTCGAACTGCATTTTTGCTATCTTAGTTATCGCAAGAAACGATCACTTGCCGAGTTATTTAATCGACAAGGCTGAGGGATTGGAACACTATCCCAGTTTTACTCACTCGGAACACTTACTAAGCTGCGGCAGCAGAATGAGCGAATTATTTTCTGCTAACTTGTTATGCAGCAGCTTCTTGTACTTATTGTACATATTATCACTGCTCGCCCTTAGCTAAGATTAAGCGTAAAACAAAAACAAGAAAACGTATAGTTCTGACGTGAATTTTAATTAATTTTAGGCAAAAAATTTGATTGTCTAGGATGTTCAAGCGTGGTATAATAACAAAAGAATCATGAGGAGTAAAAAACTTATACGGAAATGTAAAGAATACGATTACAAATGCTCAAAAGTTGGTGATAGTAATTCCTCCCGTAAGTTGGGGCAAGTCTAAATGAATTTCTAAATCGAAAAAAACAAACAAAAAATTGTCACTCTATGCACAAATTGTGTTGCACTGCCTATTGAACTTCCTAATGAGCGGTCTGCAAATCTATTTAATAACTTTTTCCGTCAGTTAAAGTTTCGCTGGTTGGACCAACCAGTTCTGTTAAAGTTCTAAATATTTTCAAGCCCTTCAGAGGTAATTAAGTAGTCATGATTAAATTCAACCTTTTCTATCACTAAAAGGTATGCGCACTGCATTACACTGGGCTGCATTTAAACGTTTTTTAGAAGAGGTTTGAGGTTTGTCAGCAGATCTTATGTGCATATTGCATGCTGAGTTTGGAAATATAACTCGTTTTGTTCAATCAGGTTAGATTTTTTTGCTATTTCAGTTTTAAGAAAACAAATGATAACCAAATATTACTGTTTATGTTTTTTCGGATAACGCATATATAATTGAAAATGTGTAACCTATGACTGAAATAGGACACAACTAGAGTGCATGTGAACTTCAAGATAAAATACATCTTCATTGCTCGAATATCCTTGAGAAAACGCTCTCATAGCTTTTCGCTCAACTCACCACAGTTTTCCCGAGTATAGTCTAAATGTGAACCAAGGAAATGCATTTTTATAGACATGCATGCACCTAGAGCTTGGTAGTTTTTCAGGAGCTAATTAATAACACGGTCATATTCTCAATTTTTGTAGCTGCCTAGAAATTTGATTAGAATAGATACAATAACTGGTAAACGGGTAACTACTTGTCCATAGCTACGGTGTTGCCATTTGGCCGTTACTCTCCGTATATTTCACAACTTTGTTGAAAGAAAGTATAAAACACTTATGCACGGTTTTCTGATGTCCTTTTTATTGATTTATTTAGAAAAAATAAAGAATTTGACTGTACATGAAATTCATTAGGAAACACTTTATTTCCAATAATGTATGTTCTTAAAATTGCAATATCATGAAAACTTGACCTGATAGAACAAAATTGGTTACATTTCTGAATTCAGAATGCAAAAGCCATATAGAAACACTTGACAAACCCTAAACCTGAAAAATGATGCAGACCAGTGTTATTGGCCATCTCTGGATATTTTCAAGCTTCGTTTAGAAACTTGTGCAGTTCCCGATATCCTTAGACAAGTACGTGCAATTCCCATCTCCAAGTCTGGTAAAGAGAATTATAAAATTAAAGGCCCATACCTACGTTATTTATTTTCAATATAAGTTTAGAGAAAATCAGTCAAAGTTAACCAACTTTCTCTCGTCGCATAATATCCTAGGCAGCAAGCAGTTCGGATTTCGAACTAAATCTTATACTGTATTAGCTATTATTATCCTTTGGTAAATTATAAAATTAAGATGAAGTCGACATGAACTAATATAAAACTTTGACGTTTCGGAAGCATCCTTCCATTTTCAAAAATCTAATAAAACCTTCTA
>LQNS02278160.1:15926452-15938085 GCA_001587735.2 Parhyale hawaiensis
CTGATGCCAGGATCGAACAGCTTATTTAGGAACAATTTGCAGTGGTGGTCCAATAGATGGTGCGGGTAACCGTTGTTTTTGAAGAAAGTACGGAGAAAGTTAACTTCGTTTGAGAAGGTTGTTAGGTATATATCCTTAGAAGGTTTTATTAGATTTTTGAAAATGGAAGGATGCTTCCGAAACGTCAAAGTTTTATATTAGTTCATGTCGACTTCATCTTAATTGTATTAGCTATATTTCACCATGTAACAGAACTACTGAATCATTTACGCGATAAACTTAGGGAGTATCTCTATCTCGATCTTAGGAAGGCATCCGATATAATCGATGAATATTTATTATTAAAAAACGTTATCGTGATTGATATCGTAATGCTGAAAATGTGTCGATTAAAAGTAAATTGGCCACCAGCGACCAAGTAACGATTCATCCCACGCCTTACCCACCAAAACTAGCATTCCCCACGGAAGCGTGCTAGGTTCACTGTTATTCAATGTTGTTATCACTGATATAACTATCCCATGAACATTACTTTTGATGGTGTTAAATTTTCTTGTTATCAGTGCCCATTTGACTGTTCTGATTAAATATTATATTATATATATATATATGTTATATAAACTTCCTGTATTAATTATCTTAAAGCATTCCCTACGTTTTTTAAAATGCATAAAAAATAGAGTTGTGCAAATACTTATGTCTAGGCACTGTATATGCATATAATATACATGTACATATTCCTTTTGTAATTGTTAACCTTGCCAAAAATTTTGAATGCGTTACATGGCTCAAGCTTTTTTCTTAGCCACTGTAGAATGGTTCCGAGAGAAAAAAGAGATATCCAGTATAATATAAATTTATGCATACATGTATGTATAGCATGTTGACACACGTTGTACTCACTGATGAAGGTGTGCATGTGCTGCATCGATGAGCATGGAACTAGTAAGTCCCGAAAGAAGTGGAAGAACAAAAAAAAAAAAGAAACATCGTCAGTGGAAGTGTGCAAGAGCATCGAATGACGCACTGCGAGCAGGGAAGTAAATTGTTCAGAAGGTAAAGTGTTGAGGCCTCTGGAGTGCATCGCCCCACAACTTAGAATGCGGGAACGTAATTCTATGTCCCATCCTATGCACTTTGCAGGACATTGATTTGATTAGCCTAGCGTCAGCGAGGAATAATAGAAAAATACGACCAACTGTAAGCCTGAATAAAACTCTGATGTCACTTACCATCATACGATGAAGTAATAACTTGAAGTCCACACCATAAACTGACTCTTTTTTTATACAGTTTTAAAGGAAGCGATAGCGTCTCGCCTCAAGTGGAAACATGTTTACACAGAATCGACGCATATTTTCCTAATTTCGGAAAAACTCTAACTGAAAGAGGCCATGATCTTGCATACCATACCATTTATACACGGGGGATTTGGGTACATGACAATACAGTCCATAAATATATACAAGGTTTTAAATTAAAATAGCATCGAAGAATCTGCTGTTTACTTGAAAACTAACGCACTCAAAAGCAATTTAACTGAAGTTACAGATTTTTTTTTTTCCTAAACCTGCACAGTTACCACGATAAGAGATGCGTCTAGGACGTACCGGTACATAAAGCGCCATCCAAAGCCTGTGTTCATTCGATTGTATATTAACCTTTTTCATAGTTTTGGGTGTAAAGATTTCTCTATGTCGAAGTTTTCAAAATATGATGAAAATACTCATCTATAATATTTATAGCGTTGTTCGTACTTTCGTGTGTTACGCTCGTCAATAATAGATCAGAGAAAATTAGAGATTTGACGTCAAATGTGAAAAATTTCCACCATATATCATATCTAAACCTAACGCATGTCATTGTTTATTGCATTCTATTAGCTCTACTGGTAGTGGAAAACTTTTCTAATAGGGCGAGTTTCGTAGCCAGTATACGCCCCGGGTGAACAGAACGGGTATTATTGGGCATCTCTTCTCTGATTGACTCTGGAGTCTTTTTGAAGTGAATGTGCTGTTGGAAAAGCATCCACCAATACAGTGCGATGCCTGAGTAAATACAATGACATCTCGAGAACAGAAGATTACCTTCTTGCCAGTGAAGAAATATTAATTGACAGAATCTGTTTTCTTTTATCATAAAGCTATAGGAGAAAAAAAAAACAGAAGAAAATGATGGGGTACTGATCAGTATCCAAGGGTTCTAAAATGGAAAAAATCGGATGCATCGATAAAAATTTAAACGTGTAACCTTATGGAGGGCTAAATTATAGGTAAACTGTGGGAAATAGAGCTTAAAAATAGGTGTGCAAATGCATAATAGAACATCGCAAAATGTACCGTCGTTTTTCTATGTCTATATCAAGACACAAGTGCGAATTTTTTGCTGACAGAATAAATGCGTAATGCAGTGGAAAAATCGAAATACTAGGAACTAAGAAAGGTGAGAAGAGATTTAAGGTAGATGGACTGCGTAACGAATGGCGAGGATAAGCGGCAGACGTTAGTTCAGACGGGGTGGGCTAGGATATGAGCGCTACCTTAGGTTAAATAAGGTGAGTGAAATCACTCACTAACCGTGGAATTTCCACGGGTGCAGCTAGTAAAAATAATTAGCTAAGGCCTTGTACCTTAGCAACTAAATTTCTTACATTCACATATTTTTAATGAGTATATGTATCAACCTTTTTAAGAGAGAGTTCTTGCCGATACATGCAATGCTTCAAGTGCAAGGCGTGGGAAACAAACACATGCCTGGGAGGTACTCCGAAGCAGGAATGTAATGGCACTGCGAGAAAACATTGTCAGAGACATCTATAACAGCCGTCAGAGATGGTTTGTCTTTTTTTCGTGCTTGCTGTGCTGGGGCTCGGGTCTTGCCAGCAGCCTGGAGATATCGTTGAGGAACACCACCCTCCTTTACCCATACAGGTAAGCAGGAAACAACGCCATTGCTTTATACCATTGCACTAACATATATTACCTGAAGTATCTATACGACGACAACAATGTTTCAAGTGTGAAAAGGGACAGGACATGCAACATAAATCAGGCACCAATGCGCGAAGGAATGCTGCACTGAAATACGTCCGCAATACATAGGGAGAACACCAGTGGGTAATTAGTTAACGTACGAAAATTTACCGATGTAAGGAGGGAAAGGATGCTTCATCAAAGACGCAAGTTGAAGTCACACTTAACGGTCTGCATGGTCAATTAATTGGAGCATTTGAAAGAAAGTTTGCATGGCAAAAACTCTTCAGTGCTGCTAAGCTTAGCTCGCTATGTCAGTTGAACTCCTCAATAACTCTAGACAGCGAGTAACACTACGAAGTCAACAAATAAATGTCAATGCTACAGCTTTGTGGAGAATTATCCCCAAGTTATAATCGTACGACGTTCATTATTAAAGCTCAGAGTAAAACACGGAAAATACACCGTTATACTTTATAAGACTCCGATGGTTCCACAGATTGTTTTCGCTACTGCTTTATTGTAAGTTTGATAACAACATTTTAAGGTTAAGATATTTACTTGTAATGATGATCATTGCTGAAACTCTAACGATGATCCTGATATTTACTGTTTACAGGTCTGCGATGAAACGGGTTGTGTCAGTGAAGATACCGCGTTCGTGATGAAGGCTGAATGGCGATGGCTCTACTCTGTAGCTGACAACGGCCAAACAAGTTGCAAAACAAGCGAAGGATATAATCCCGTGCTCTGTCCCGACGGCCTAACCTGCGCTGAAAACTGCGCTGTTGCGGGGCTTAGCCTAGAAGACTATGAAGATTTGGGCGTCACCTCGGAAGGTGCAGCTATAAATTTTGTTTACCACACAGACGACACGACTGGTCAGGCTGGCTTTTTACTAGCCACTGAAGATAGATATCGCATGTTCCATTTGAAAAATCGTGAAATGACGTTCGATGTCGATGTGTCGACTCTGCCGTGTGGACTAAATGCGGCATTTGTACTAACTGAAATGGAAGAAGACGGGGGAATGTCCAGGTTTCCGACCAACAAAGCAGGACCGAAATATGGACTTGGCGAGTGTGATGCTCAGTGCAAACATGGGGTGAAATACTTCGCCGGCCAGGTCAACGTGGACGGACAGTCTGACGTCGGAGTGTGCTGCTTCGAAATGGATCTCTGGGAAGCTAACAGGTCAGTTTTCATTACTGTCTCAATTGTAAATTCATTTAGATTTTTCCGAAGAATTGGTTGATAAACACCATGGAAAAGATGGTAATGCATTATTACCATAACTGCTAACTGATGTACTAAGAAGTTGACTTCCAGAATTGAGCACGAATTTAAATATAAGTTAAATCAATTAATTAATTAATTAATTAATAGAGCCCGGATTTCTAGCATTTATTCGTTTATTGCTATTACAGCTATGAAGTCAAATAAAAAATTACATCTATTGCAAAACATGCTTCACTACTATAAGAGGTAATTTGACCAGACACAAGGCCAAAAAATAATCAGTATGCCGTAAATGAGTTTAAAACCTGTGCAAAGTAGTATGTATTTGTACAGTTAAACATAAAATTATTTAATTATCAGGAAGCGCAGAATAAATAAATAATATATAATTATTTTTGCCATATTTTCATGCGGTGTATGCGGTGTCTATGATGTATGCGAAGTTCTTAGCTTCAGAGTAAAACTGCCCATGGCATCGGTGAATCTTCGTTGTATTTACAGGCCTCCGCGGTATGATACACAACTTTTTACTGACTCTACCTGACTTCATAGCTCAATCATTTCCATAAAATTCTAAAATATGCCTATGCGGAGATCTCAATATAAATTTCTTGAAGCCATTTCATTTAACATGTATGGATAATTTTATCGAAATGACGGCCTGCTTTAATTTTTATTCACTTACCGGAAGACCCACTAGAACGACTCACTTCAATGGCAGCACTAGAAACACCTTCATCGATCATGTATGAGTCAATTTTGATGTAATTGAAGCTACTACTGGAGTCGGCAGATCATTTATTACCCTTTGCTATACTTCCATCCTTGAAACAATGTAGTCCCATAACTGTAACTTACCGTAAATTAGATGAGTTTTGTAGAACTAGATGCATTCAGGCTGTTCGTGAGTTAGATTTTGATATTACGCTTGATGACCCTTCTTATGCGATGAGTGTTTTTATTAAACTGATCATGTAGGAATATAATAAACATTGTCCTGTTTTAACAAAAGTTATTATACAAAGTTACAACTATGCTCCATGAGTTAACAGTGACTTGAAATATCTCATACGTTAGAGGAATAAATTTCGCAAGAAATACTGCCGAGGGCTAATAGGTTTGAGATTTTTTAAATGGTACAGAAACACATTGAATACGGTTCTCAAACTAGCAGAGGAAATGTATTACATGAGGAAAATAAAACGTAACAATTAAAATGTTAAAATACATGGAAAATTTTGAATGGTCTTATGAGGCGTGGATGTACTGAGCCTAAAATTGCACTTAAAGACGAGCATGGAATGTTAATTAATTCTAACAAAACTGTTTATGCTTTTAATGACTACTTTGTTCAAATTGCGCCGTCGTTAACCAGGTCATTTCCTGTTCAGCATGGGGAAATTTTACACTGTATTAATGAAATCAATGCATCCTGCCACCTGTTTCCTACATATTCCATTGAAGTGGTATCAGTTCTTACCGAATTTCGCTCTAAAATGTTTCATCATGGAGAACTTGACCCCTCCCTGCTCAATGAAATCCTTCCAGTAATCTCTGAGACGTTAGTTAACATAAACTAGAGTGCCCGCGCTGACAATAATGACAGCGAAGAATTTGTGAAGACCATCATGTGTTACCTGTAGCATCATCGCAGAGATATTAAGGCAGAGCCTTACATGTATAGCAGGGAGCTCCCTGTCTGGGTAGTGCCGCGTGTTGACGGGACATGCACTTCATTATTTCCCAGGTTATCAACTAATTAGGGTAGATGGTTGAGCTCCCTTCTATTCATGTAAGGCTCGTATTAACTTCCATGTGTAGGATGCTGAGCAACTGTCAACTTGAATTAGGGAACCGTGCAGACAAGTATGCAAAGCTGAACAACACCCAGCTTCTTTCGGCGATACAAATAAAACGTTTTTTGCCCGCAGTCGCTATTGCTTCTAATAAATACGGTGCTCTCTATCCAAGATACTCAAGGGTGGCATATAACTCGGACTCGGAAAATTTTTTCCTCAAAAGAAAACCTGTTCTGTTGAAAGAAGAATCCAAAATGAGTCGAGAAAATAATTTGCTACCGAGAAATCATCGTGGTCTTTGCTCGCCTGCTGACCGCTCAAGAATATCTTACCAGTTGCTTCAATTATTAACAAAATAAGAGTATCAACTGAAGTTTTGATGAAGTAAATCTCAGAAGAGAGTACACATCACGATGGAAGAGATTGTTTAGAAAAGCCGTATGCATCTACATCGAGTTGACTTCAACGTAGACAAAGAAAGACCGGCATTCAGATATACTGTTTGAGTGCCATCATCTGCAACCTGGAATACTTTCGACCTATCAGTTTTCTATGAAGCTTAGCAGGATGACTACAGTCTTCAAGCAGATGAATACACTATTCAAACAAGGAAGCCCTGAGTTAATTTTTGCCTATCTATTTCGTTAAGAGCGTGACACGAAACCCATAAATAAATAAATCAAAATATAAATACAGTATATAAGCACACGACGGTTATTCTTAGTATTAGATTCGTGCATTAAACAGGGCAGTATTATTTTATACTAGACACTTTAGAGTCGTAAAGGTAGGACAAATGTGTTTTATGCAATAAGTTCATGTTATCTGTAGAAGTACTGTATTTATGAGACATAATGGCAGTATTAATTATTTTCTATTTCATGTAAAATACTAAATTATTGGGTAAGCTCCTGGAACAGTCCAACGCTAGAGTTATCTAGGAACCGAGCATTTAGTCAGGTTCTTATTATAATACAGCATTTTATATAGTGGAGTCTCCTATAGGCTTCAAGCTTACAGTCTTGTTACTATTTTTATTTGAATGGTATTCAGGATATGAGCTCCACCGAGCTCATGCAGGTGCAGAAAATTTCTTTTAGTTTTTAGTGAATGACCACACCTAACCTGACGTAATCCTGACCTAACCCTGAAGTGAGGTAACCTAGAGTTACATTAGCATCCGCTAGTTGTTAATTTAAATAAAGTTATTTTATTTCATTCTGAGATATACTACGAAACTGAGCACTATAAAGAAAGCTCACAGCTACATCAGTTATTCTTCATGCAATATACGCATAGGTTGAGTGAAATAAAAAAAAAACATGGTTTCCGATTAAAATAATGACTACCTCTCAGTGTTTTAAGCTACAAATGAAAGAAAATTGCTGAATTTTAGCCGAAACTAGCGAAGTTTTACGTGCTATTTTCCTACTAATAAGAACTACTTTACTAGAAATACAAACGATTTTACTATGATACCGGCAATGCCGACTTTTATTTAGTGTTATTTGACAAGATTTTTCGCGCTATTTCACCCCTTTTTGGGCTCTATAAATTAAATAAGCACCGGTAAACCACGTCAGTCACTCACAAGTATACTACACAAAGAGCCATAATTAATTATTTACTAGTGACAGGTACTAAACAGAAAGGTAAAAAAATACATCACACTTGACTGGCACACAATAGACACCACGGCGCGAGATGGGGTGAGGGAGCCGGCTGAAGGTGGTGAGCGCGACGCCCCTTGACCCTAAATCTGCCACAGTACGTAGTTCCATTTATGGGGCGCCAGATGTGCAATTTTTACTCCTTACGATGTCGTTGAAGTTGGACAGTCCGACTGCCCTTGATCTGACCCATTGCCTTTTGTCGTTGCAGCTGGGCAGCATCCTATTCCCCGCACGGCTGCTCCATTGAAGGATACTACTTGTGTGAAGGCGTAGAGTGTGGAGACGATGACAGACTAACTAGTGTCTGTAACAAGTACGGCTGTGGATATAATAACTATAAATACAACGAACACTATTTCTATGGCGCTAATGACACTTACGTGGTGGACACTCGAAGACCCTTCACGGTTGTCACTCAGTTCATCACAGACGACGGCACCGACACCGGGGATCTTGTTGAAATACGGCGGCTGTACGTGCAAGACGGCATCGTCATTGACAACGCAGCTGTGAACTACCCTGGGCTGGAAGATTACAACTCAATTTCTGACAACTTCTGTGCAGACATGAATGACTTCTTCGGAGAAATTGATTATACTCCAAACGTGGGTGGCATGACTGGTGTAGGAGAAGCGTTGGATCGAGGTGTAGCGCTGAGTATGTCATTGTGGTCAGATTATGGTTCCCACATGCTGTGGCTGGACGGTCCTTACCCTCCTGGTGTCGACTCCAGCACGCCTGGGGCAGTGAACGGCCCTTGCTCTGCCGACAGTGGCGACCCCGACGACATTATCGTAAATCATCCTGATGCGTATCTGACGTACTCGAATATAAAAGTCGGGACGATGGGCTCAACCTTTAGTGGAACAGAGATAAGAATCTGAACATCGTGTCCTGTATGCCACTGCAGTAATGTATCGCTCAATCGTTCTTTTCCCACTGATACCTTTTGAAGTGTCAAATTTTAACTGTTACCGTCTGCGTGTTAAGAGGAAAATAGCGCAAATGACTACCTTTATCAATTATAAACGAGTAGTAACGAATATGACTTTAACGGACAAATAGATATCGCGCCATTTTTAAACAATAGTTCAACAAAAACCGAGAGATGCAACTGAAGTGTCCATAGCTTTGGTTAACTTATTAGAATTGAAATTACACAAAAATAAGTCCGAATCGTATGCGACTGGTTAGTCCTTGCGTAAGTCTGTTCAAAGAAGCTATTGCAATTAAGTAAATACAGTAAAGTGAATCAATGTATAATGTTCGTGCAATTGTCTTTCAAAGCCCCGACCTATAGTTTTCAATGAAGAAAAAGTTGTTTCCGTCGCTACTGCTTTCGAAATGTTTGACGAAGCCTGCTTGAGAAGTATCAGTAATAAATTCATTGAAGCCTGATCTGTTCTTTGATTATTTGCCATAATGACGTGCTACAGTCAGCTGCAGACGATAGTCTTTTGTCCTGTGATTACACGTCATTGCGTTTCGAAAGTGTTGCTGTATCAATTCAAGTAATGAAACGAGCAGTGATTTCAGACTTTTTCACTCAAACGTTAAACTTAATCAGATATTTTGCTAGAGACACTTGGTAAATAAGCAGATACGACAGTTAATATTTTAACAAAGTTTTTCGGTAGACACACAACTGTGCATGCATTGGGATAAAGCAAAATTCGAAAGCTGTGAAGTGGAAACATAGAACAAAAGACTATCGTGTGCGGTGGGCTTCACTGTATGTCCACTTTATACCTGAGAATCTGATTCAAAGCAAATAAATCGAATGGACACAAAGACATACAAACATACATTATTTTAGAGAGTTGCCAGCTCGTCTACGAGATGCACAAAATATTTTACATTTTTATTCAATGCAAACATATGTGCCGCATAGTAAAAGAGAGAACAACATACGGCCCTCGAACAGCAGTTTCTCATTTCGTGGTTCATAGTTTTTCCACTTTGTAACCTTTTTAAGTCGTACGGCCTATCATTCTGATGCATATGCATTACGTTTTACTCACAGCGTCCCAGCCGATAAGAGATTTTTTCAGCTGGGTCGCAAGATCACAAGTTACTTTTACTTCTTTAACTATTATTAAGTCTTCTCAGCAACAAGCAAGCAGTTCATGCCTCTAATACTAGGCTTGTGGACGGCCGAAGGGGACCTGGCTGCAAAGTTTAGACAAATATAAGTAAATGGATGAAAAATACGAATGAGCTATATAGAGCGGAGACCTTCAGCTGTGTTAAAAAAATCCACAGATACAACAGGATTTACATACATCATCCGTATTTGAGTGTATGAGTGTTTGTAGGGGGGGGGGGCTGAATATGCGCTAACTCTACAAGCGCTACTGGAAGGAGCGCTAATGGAAAGAGCGCTAACTGGAATAAGCGCTAACCGGAATGACCGCTAACTGGAATAAGCGCTAATCGGAACAAGCGCTAACCGGAATGAGCGCTAACCCGAACAGGCGCTAATCAGAACAAGCGCTAACCGGAATGAACGCTAACCGGAAATAGCGCTAGTCATAATGCACCCTAGTAGGAACATATGTGAATACAATAACTATAATAGTTGTGCAATAATTGAGTATACAGTAACAATGTATAACATTTTTTGGTAGCTTCATGCTAAGATACCCAACATTGGCTGGTGTCAACTCATTTTACCTCACAAAATCATAGTTTTGGAACCTAACCTGAATGAACTTCTCCTTTTGCTTAATGGTGCTACCCGATGACCCCGCTGCCAGCAGATTGTCTCAGGCCCAGTTTATACGTCATCAGTCTCAACGCGTTTACTCATCCGCTCGTCTGAATATTTTGTGGCGTCTTTCTCAGCAGAACTGTTCATGCAACATCAAATTCTACAAATGTTAGCCGTTAAATCAGTTTCCTTTCTTGGAGATACTAGATAAGAATCGCTTTATTTTTTTTTTCAAATTAGGCTTTCCGTGAAATAGGGAAATTTTAGAGTTTTCTGCTACTTCTACGAGATAATAATATTTGAGCGAAAGCGTATCGACCTTAACTCATATAGCATATGATTGTGAAAACAACTGTGTTTGAGAAAAAGTTAATTAACTGTTAGCCGTCAAACCAATTTCTTCGGCAAGTTACGGCTATCTCTTCATATTAGAAATGGAATTATAATTAAACTGAAAAAAAAAACTGCATGTAGTTTACCTACGCAACTACCTAGGCCTTCGAGACGTCTCTCTTTCGTGCCCACTTTGCTTCCCTCTCGATTTCAGTGCTACTTGCTCATGCTTTATTCTGTCCCTGTTTTTTTTTTTTTTTTGCTCGACTTGATGTTCCAATATGCGCGTTGTTTCTCTGTGGGAACACCGTGCATGGGTTCCCCGTTTCTCTTGGCATAATAGATATTCCTTGCTCTTTCCTCTGTGATATCGTCCTACTTGAAAAATGAGGCTAAAACTTTCTATAACTAGTTACGCATCTCAAAACTATTTCGTATATCTTCGTTCGGAGCCCCTCTTCGTTGACCGTCCAACTGGGATTTCCCTATACTTAAGATTACTTCTAGGGCTAGTTTATCAATACATCAGTATTTTCAAAGTCCTCACTGAACTAACCGCATCATCCGAATTTGTTGCTGCTCTCTAGAAACGCCAGGAAAGTGCACAGTTTACTTCTAGTTAGGAAGCTTAGCCTATGTTTCCGAGCATTATATCATAGAAGAAAGCACAAGAGACATATCGTCGGACAAAAGAAACGGGAAACCGATGCACGAAGGTGTTCCCACACAGGATCAATACGCATGATAATAATAATAAATAATACATGCCCAACAGAAAGTCGGAAAAGAAGAGGAAGAACAGTAAAGCATGAGCAAGTAGGAGTATGAAATCTTGAAGGAAGCAAAATGTCGAAGGCCTAGCTAATGGCTGAGGTAACCTAAGGCCCCTAGGGTTTGCCTGGCTATG